>JAKRZT010001771.1:0-112119 GCA_029582215.1 Solanum sparsipilum
TGCTCAAAGTTGGCCAAAAACTCACTGATTTCCACACTTGGCAGAATTTCCAGATTTTGAACTTAGCCAATTTCCAGATTCTGAACTGTTTTTTTTTCAAAAGTGACTACTTCCAATTTATGCTTAAACTTTAAAAATTCATACGTTAGGCTCTAGTTTCACCTATCTATTTTTAGGGTCGCTACATTCTTATTATTTTATATATTTATTTTTGTGTCATATTATTCTTGGAATTATGTTTCGATAAATATTCTTATGAGTCGAGGGAATAATGGTAAAAATATCTCTACCTTAGAGAGATAGAAATATTAGTTTACATACGTCATGCTATTCTCATACCCACTTATGAAATTATACTGAAAATAATATTATTACCTAGCTAAACTTAAAATAAGAACAATGAAAAAGGGGATTTAGCTTGATCTGAACCCTGGCCTCAAAGGTGGTTTCCCTAGCTTGTACCAACATTACAAGGGCACTACTATTTTTTGTCAGTTTCTCAAGATAGATATACATATATAGACATGATTTTTTTTTAAGTTAACGGGTGCAAGTGAACCGAACTTGCAAGTGTGGGTCCACCTTTGTCTGCAGCTTATTCTTGTACCATTAAATAAGTCATTTCATTTATAGGTTTATATTTCTCAATAACATGATAATGCATTTTCGTTCTAACTAACCTCTAAGTAATTAAACTAAAAACATTAACTTTTAAGTTTATCTATTTTATGCATGCATAAACACTAATCTATTAAATGTATGATAAACGTGATAACAAACCTCTATGATAGAAAATCATTTGTAAGTAAATTATTACTTTATTCGTTTTAACTTATTTATAAAAATTTTCCTTTTCTATCCGTTTCAAAATGAATATTTCAACCTTGAGACTAGGCTGAAGTTGGGTAGAGTTCTAATTACATATAGGGGCAGCTCAACATAAGTGGATACCTAAAATAAAATCTAAACAAACTTCATATGTATTTAATGAATCATAACTTTTTTAAAAAAATTGGAAGCAAATTAGTATTTAATTATTTTTAATGTAAATGACTTCTTTGATGTTCCTTTTCAATTATTAATGTTAGGTAAGATTTTATGAATTCAAGGTTGAAAGCATCCTTTCACTAAGATAATCTAAAACAACCATTATATGAATTGCTAACATAATTCTTTAAGTAATAAGTTGACAAATTTTAATAAAGATAAAAGTTAAAACTATAAAGTCTTATTCTAAGATAATGATAACTTGCTCCTTATATTATTATGTGTGTTGTACTGGTTGAAACTTTAAAGAAGCTAGCAGAATAGAATTTGCAATTCACTATGTTCAACCTTTTGAAACTATTAATTTATATTTTGACCATAATTTTGTTCTACGTAAAAATTAGAGGCCCCCGAAAATTGGGGGACTCAGGCATACTTATTATTAATTGCATCATTGACCCGACCTTGATTACAAGTTAGATAGAATACAGTGTCTAGCCAAAACTCTATATAGCAAGATAGTAAATTCTATTTTATTTTATATGGCCAAGAGAAAGATGTCCAAAAAAAATATTTTGGTTACATAAATAATTAATTCAAATCAAATAAGATATTATTTCTATCTTTGAATCAATCAACTCGAAATTTTGAATTCATCTATCGAAACCCTAAGAATTTTATCAAAAAGAATATTTTATGAGTTCAAATTACTCATTTTGTTTCTGCTCCTACTTGTGCTACTCGAGGAGCTATACCTGCCAGTGTAGAAAATCTTCAAACTTCTAGCTTCCTCTAGTTTTTGTTCACAGAGATTCCATGTGAGCCGCGGTTAAATGCATCCTTCAATTCTTCATCTTTCTTTATTTCCACGTCCTGCAATTGATCTTTGAAATAAACCTGATCTACTAATGCTATAAAAAAAACACAGTTAGTTAATGTGTGAACACAATTTGATTGAATTGAAAGAAGATATGTATTCAGAGTGAAAGATAATCTCTTTCAGATAATTTTCTTTCAACATATATATTACTTTGAGAAAAAAAGAAAGTTGAATTTGTGCAAGTGAACAACAACAACAATAAACTCACTTTAAAGTGTATACATAGCTTACCTCAACCTCGTACAGATAGAGATGTCATTTTTGGTAGATTGTTATATGCAAATAGTGAACTCAATAAAAATAACAATATACTGAACTTAAAAATTTTCAAATAGTGGAATATTGTGTATGGACAAAAGGGGAGTGATAAGATTTTTTATATTTAGTAAGGAATAACATGAATTCTGGAATAAGTAAGTGTAGAAAATGAGTTTACAATGGGAACTTTATCCTTAACATTGTTGAGTTCAGGCATCTAAGTTGGCTCATCTGAAGCATCATTGGAAATTGTGGAGATAACCAGACATACGGAGTATCCCTATTTGTATAAAACAAAATGTATGCCTGCTCTGCCAAAACAAGATCTTCTTGAACAGAATCAACCTATGAGAATCAAACAAAATATAAACTTAGTTATCGTAAATACACAAACTTTCTAACAAAATAATGAAATCTAATATTTTCCATACCTTCTCGTCATCAAAGTTTTACCATTCATTTGGAGCACAACGAATAAAGTTGTAATAGTGTCATGAAGAGATTGAAGGTCCAAAATGCACTATAACTGAGTAGAGATCGTATTTAATTTCTTTTTGTTGAGAAAGGGATAATTTTGAAGCAACATTATGTAACTGCTCACAAAAGATAAGATGTTTGTAAAAGTCCAAATGAAGATACTCACATTATTGATGTCGTTCTTATGAAGAAGCATGTCCAATTCGAGAGGAAATGAAACATGCTTTTCCAACTTCTGAACAACTAACCCATTATTTTTAATCTCTTCAAATGTATGGCAGCAACATCAGAAGAATGATCAATGAGGAGTTGTTTCTCAAATGACCCTGGTATCTTGCACCTTTCACAAGAGAACTCAATTTTCTCAATTTTAGTGAAAGATTGCAGTGCGGCTGGTACACTTTCAACGTCCTCAATATCCAAAATTAAGTCGATTAGAGGCTCGTATGTGACAGATGAATAACCACAATTTCTACAGCGGAGCTGAAAATTGAGAAAAATAGACTAACAATGTAAATAAAATATTTACAAGTGGGGTCTGCAGAGGATAGTGTATACACAAACCTTACTCCTACCTTGGGAGGTAGAGAGGATGTTACTGATAGACCCTCGTCTCAAGTAAATGCCTTCCAAAACAGTTCAAAAAACTAAAACAATGGGAGAAAAGAAACTACGATAAAATAGAGAGAACAAACATGCAAATGCTTACCTTGCTCACAAGGAGACCACCAAAGGCCTCCTTCACAATGTTGTCTTTTGTCTCTAAATAGTTACTACAAAATTCAAGTTTATTGTGAAAGCACTATAGAAATTCGTGTGCATCTTTTTGTTGGTTCACATTTAAGTATGACGAAAAACCTAATATTTTCACAATGTTAAGAAACACAAAGATTTATAAGGAACATAGTGATGATTAAATGTTCACTATAAAGCAAATGAAAGTAAACTTCATAAGGAAATAATCAAATCACTAGGTTTGGATATACTTCTCAATTGGCTGACTAGTTTCGTCGGCCCGACAAACAATCTCCCATAAAATATCAAAATGTCAATAAGATCTCTAATGATGCACACCACAAAAAATCCGTTATCATAAGCTGCAACATGAAATGATGATAAGCTAAGGTAGGAGACACTAAAAATGGATAAAAAATAATGGATGATTCTAAGTTGATCCTTACTTTGAAATGGAGATACATGATTGATCGATCTAAGGAGTTGAAGCAACACAACGATGTGTATAAAAGATTGCACAATCGCATTTAAAAAGCATGTGTTGCCTAAGTTACACATGTCAATGTCCTAAAAATAACGAGTTAATAGCTAGAATACACAAAAGAAATATATAGTAGAACTAGGAGGTGTATATATATATATATGCATATATATGTATATATATGTATGAAACTTTTACAACAACAACAAAAACAAAAAATTCAATATGTCCCACAAGGTAGTGTGTACGGCTGACCTTATGAAAGTAGAAAGGTCATTTAGTAATGTATGACATTGCGAAGTATACCTAATATCAGTTAGCCCTATGTTGAAAAGTTGATATTTTTTAACTTGAAATTTTTATCGTAAGAGTGAAAATTGTTTCAACTACCAAACTAAAAAAGTGATTAGACCCTACCCTCTCAATCTTAATCTCTAGTTGATTGATTATGATGTCATAAAAATATGTTAAAATTATAAAATGTATTACTTGAAAGAGGTTAAAAATGGTTATCTCGAACTATATTACTACATGATTAAGATGTCATAAAAATAGGCTAAAATAGTAAATTGTATCACTTAAAAGAATTTAGAAGTCGATACACCATGTTATTTCATAGTAAGTTGTATTTCTTGAGTAAAGCTTAAAAGTGGTTATCTTGTGCTATTTTTCTACGTAGTTGATGGTGTAAGAATTTTATGTCTAAAAAATAAGCTTAAATTGTAAAATTGTATAACATAAATGTAACGACCCATTTCCGTCGTTATAGAAAAGCCAATGGGGAAAATTTGGGGCTAGAAAACTTTTTCGTAGTATTTGGATTTCCCAACCTTGTCTAGATTTGGATGAAATCAGAGTCTTTGAGGTGTAGATAAATCTGGTAGCAATCGGGTGGATCCCTTATGCTTTTGGTTACATGAGTGGTTAGATAACTCATTAAGGGACCCGTATAACTTTACGGAATTAAACTCAGGCGAGTAGAACACCCGGAATCGATCTTACTGTAAAGGTATTTTTCTGATCGTCGTGGGTTAGAGGTGTGTTGTGAAATGGGATTTTGAAATTCTTTTAAATAACTCTCTGTTTCATTTTGGCCTCTTTGGCGCTGGGTTTGTCCGCTACGGCGGGATTAGGGTCACTGTCGCGAGTACGACGAGACTCAAAATCGTAGATGAAAGATGAATAGCTCACTGTTACGCGGAAGCCGCTTGGGCGGGGCTTCTGGTCACTTTTATGGGGCCATTACAGCGGGGTTAGTACTGCTGCAGCGGGACTGACGCGACTTAAAGTCATAAATAAACCCCTAAACGATCTTATATGGCACTTTCCGACTTTTAGAACCAAGAAACGATCCCCAGGCGACTCCTACTCATTTTTCACCATTCTTGAGGATAAAGGTAAGCTTTTCTCTCCCCGAATCCATTTTTCGATTCGTACAACGTAATAAAATGGGTGAATATTAATGGGGGAGAGTTTTGTTAGGGATTCTATGGTGGAAATAACCCTAATGTGGATAATTAAGATCATGGGTTTGATGTAGGGTTCATAGAATTGTTAGTAATCTGGATAATTAATGATTGTTTATTGATTCCCGTATTATATTGAATGTTTGTAGACCAAGAACAAGCGGAACGAATTCGAAAAGGGAAGGATTAAGTTTCTTAGGGTTTCCAGCTTGTTTTGAGGTAGGTGATGGTTGTGATTTTATGATTGTGTGAAGTATGCTTGTTCTTTCTTCAGTATGATACTTGTATGTATATGAATGTTCCAATGTTGATCACACTTGTTGTAACCGAGATATTGAATGATGATCGCCATGAAATCATGACTTAAATGTATGATCTTAATGATATACTTGTGATTGTGTTTGTGGTGTGTGAATGGGATTGGTTGCCACGTTTCGGCATAACTAACTTTTATTGAATTTCCACGTTTTGGCTTAAATATGTGATCGGTTGTCACGTTCCGGCATAACATTGGCATCGGTTGCCACCTTCCGGCATGCTAACTATTTTGGTTTGGGTTCCATGAGAGGACAAATGATATGACATAAAATGTGATCTTGTTCGTTGTTTATAAATGTTGATAATATTGTATATGCTCATATATATGCATGTGATTATAATGTTGTTTGACTTGTTTATGTTGCACTAGTGGGACAGCCGCGTGATCCTACTAGTACACTTTGGTTGTGTTCTGATTCAGCACTTTCTCTTATTTTTGTTGAGTACAGGGCATTTTCAAACGGCTATTGACAGACCTCACTTAGAAGATCAGTGATCGTCGTTCGAATTCAAGGGTGATCCAATTCTTCCGGGCTGCCATGGAATTCTCTTTCGCCTATGTCCACCATTTACAGACTTAGACATTTGTTTAGTTAGTTCAGTAGTTTGGGCTATATCCTTTCTTGTGTATACTTGGATCATTTGTTTAAATGTTTTGGTACATTGACTTTCAGGTTCCAGGTTATTCTTCCGCATTGTTAGACTTTTGTTCGAGTTTATGAGAACTCTATTTTTATATCCTTAGGTTTTAGATTATTTACTTAGTTTGGGTTGTAGTAGTGGTTCTCCCCCTGGAGTGTTAGTGTGGGTGCCAATTATTACGGTCTGGGTCGTGACAAAATTGGTATCAGAGCCTAGGTTCCTTGATCTTGATATACCAAAACGAGTCTAGTAGAGTCTTGCGGAACGGTATGGGGCCGCCTTTACTTTTCTTCGAGAGGCTATAGGACTTTAAGAAATCTCTCTGTTTTCTCTTGTCTCCTTTCATGATATGACTTTATTCCAATTCGTATCTGGCGATTCAAATTGATATCTAACTTCCTTCACTCTTCTGTTCGTAGATGGTTAATACTAGGTATAATGGTGTTAGGCCTGTAACTCTTGTCAATGCTCCAGCTGAGGAATCTGCAATGACAGGTCGTAGTCGAGACAGGGGTAGAGGACGAGCTAGGGGTAGAGGCCGTGGGAGAATGGCACCTGCTGTGAATGAGGTGCCGATTGATAATGTTCCTATTAATGAGAACCCTCTTGCGCATAATGAGGAGATAGAAGAGGATATTGAGGATAAGTGACAAGAGGAAGAGGTGTCAGCGGAGACTGGGGTTGTTCCTCCTATCGATCCGGCGTTAGCACAACAAAATATGGCATTCATGAAAGGTTTGGCTGGTCCTGGATTGCTTCCATCTGCTCAAGCAACTCAAGCAACTCAAGCTTTTACTAATCCTCCTGTTGCTAGCACTGTGCCTAAGACGGGTGGAAATGTAGGTACTGAAATTTTCTTCCATCCTTTGTTGGGTTCTGTTATGACCGGTAATGAGCATGACATGTTGACTAAGTTCCTGAAGCTTAGGCCTTCTTGGTTCTGAAACTGAAGATGCTTATGAGTTTATCTTAGACTGTTATGAGAGGCTACATAAATTGGTTATTGTTTACCAACATATGGTTGAGTTTATGTCTTTCTAACTTCACGGGGAGGCTAAGCAGTGGTGGTGAGATTATATGGAGTACAGATCTTCTAATTTACCTCCACTTACTTGGACCAAATTTCATGCTCTATTTATGGGAAAGTATGTACCTAAAACCTGAGGGATTGTAAGAAAGATGAGTTTATGGCTTTAGAGCAAGGTGGTATGTTTGCGGCTGCTTTTGAGGATAAGTTCCATGCTTTATCTAGATATGCTACGTAGTTGGTTACCACTGCTTCTTTTTTTTAAGGTTGTGTATCCTCGTGTACAAATTGAAGACTTTGATACGATGCTAGGTCTATGGTTTGACTCGTGGAATTTTGTTGGACTGTTTTTGTGCTAAACAACTGAGGTTTGTGTATAAACTTATACTTGTACTCTTTTTACCTGTTGGTATATCTGAAAGTTATCTTGGTACCTTGGTTACCTCTTATCACTTTGCATTGTCTGTAATACCCCTAAATAATTAACCAAGAGTCGCATGTCGATTTACCATTGCTTAAATACTACAATATGTTTTACTCTCATTTTAGGAACTTGAAATGTTGTGATAATTGCTAACTTGCTTAACATAAATTGTGATCGTAATTTAAGGGATTGTGATAGGGTGTTTAGGTAATATTCTAATTAGAATTATGTATAACTTTTTGGGCAGCACCTTTGAAAGGCAGCTGCCCAAGGGTACATCACTTGTTTGACTATATATTTTCACCCCTCCTTTAATAATTTCGTTTTCCTCAAGCCTTAGAACCTTAGAAACATATCTAAATAGATTGTTCTTCAAAATCACAAGAGAAAACTTGGTTCTTGTGGCTGGAATTCAAGACACACACTTCTTTTTGGTAAGTGACGAAATTTGTTCATGAGCTGGGTAGTGTTTGGTAATTTATGCATATCTCGTCCTCTAGAACTCCGTTTATAGTGAATAAATATGATTTGGAAATATAATTCGTAGACCTACAACTTTTAGGTTTATGTAAAACTCTGATTTAGCTGTTATGGAATCGTAATATGGGATGCAACATAGGACAAATTCTGTCCAGATTTTGAAATTTGAAATCCTGTATGGTCAGCTGTTAGTGTTTTGAATATATCTTTTTATAAAAAATATATTTTACGGTGATTCTTGTTTGTTTACAACCTTAAGAGGTGTAGCTACATCTTTCATGAAGGTTATAAAGTCTAGTTTTGCCGTTTTCCTTTTCAAATCTAAGTTGCGAGGTAAGGTACTAGGCTGGCCAGAATCACTGTTTTGGGAGCATAGTCGTGTTTGTACAGGCTAAGCTTACTTGTAATGATAATTCTGTTTTACACCAATATTATTGAGCTGCTGGGAATTAAAGAAGTTATTTAGTTGTATTTTTTAAGGTTGTATATACTCGTGAACAAGTTGAGGACCTTGATATGTTGTGATCTACGGTTTGAACACTTGAAGTTGTATTGGACTGTCTCTTTCCTTTAGCACTGAGATTTGTGTATAAACTTGTATTTGCACTCTTTTTAGCTGCTAGTATATCTGAAATTTGATCTTGGTACCTTGGTTACTCTTGTCGCTTTGCATTTGTATTGGTATCCTTTGAGATGTTAAAGACGCTTGTGTAACTCGCCCACTTGTATGGATTGTTTGATCACCTGACACTCTTGTTGGGACCTTGTCCATCTTGTGGTTGTGACCTTGTCACTATTGGCATGCCTCTTGATTCAGATCATTTGCCATCTTGACTCTAGATTTTTAGTTCGTCTTGAGTATGGAAGTTGCCCATTTTAAGTACGAATTAGAAAGCCATTTTTAATATAGTTCTTGGTTCTCTTGAATATTGGGCTTTGACCCTTCTTGATACAGGGCGTTGACCCTTCTTGATACTTGTTTGTGCTTGGTGTGAAGACATGATTCACATATTGGGCGAGCCTTGTTATTGAATCTCTTGGAAAATGGTGTTATGAGCGTTCTTGACAATTGGACCTCTATATCGAACTTGATACTTTCGATATATTGTTTAGTTGATTTATTTATTATGTTCGATTATGCTGCCCATGACTTGAGAAAGGTAGTTTTGTGAATTTCATGGCTCCGAACCTATAGTTTTACACCCCTAAGCTATATGCTTAGTGATAGTTGTTTCTATCGTAGGTAATGACCGAGTGGATGCATGAAGCTAGCCATTGGAGAGGGAAATTTTGAGAGCCTTAAGGAAGATCACATTTGCATATAGGCATCTATATTTTGTATAAACCTTGGGATTTGTACATGATCTGTGTGTTTTATATTTACATGGAATTTTGAGGACTAATTTGATCATGTCACCATGGGTTGTAATATAAGCATGGTTCTAGGTTTTGTTCTTTTGGGGTGTGTAAGACCAAGTCTTGTAATATATTAAATTTACCACTAATTTTGAATGAATGTGTGAAGCATGAACCACCTAGTTTGGGTACTTGGAAGTTGGTAATATTTTTTTATGTC
Source organism: Solanum sparsipilum (assembly GCA_029582215.1). Lineage (NCBI taxonomy): Eukaryota > Viridiplantae > Streptophyta > Magnoliopsida > Solanales > Solanaceae > Solanum > Solanum sparsipilum. The sequence continues at coordinate 9,752 of JAKRZT010001771.1, forward strand.
ATTTTTTTGTTCTAATGTCAGTACAATATATGCATAAAAATCTGGTGAGTTATTGGCTTATATTATTTTGGAAGGGTCGCTACATTGTCATATTGGTATTCTTTAATATATTAAAGACGCTTATGTAACTCGCCCACTTGTATGGATTGTTTGATCACTTAGCACTCTTGTTGGGACCTTGTCCTTCTTGTGGCTGTGACTTTGTCACTCTTGGCATGCCTCTTGGTTTGGATCATTTGCCATTGTGACTCTGGATTTTTGGTTCGTCCTAAGAATGGAACATGTCCATTTTAAGTACGAACTAGGAAGCCATTTTTTTAATATGGTTCTTGGTTCTCTTGATTATTGGGTTTTGAACCTTCTTGATACCTGCTCGTGCTTGGTGTGATGACATGATGTATATATTGGGTGAGTCTTGTTATTAAATCTCTTGAAAAGTTGTGCTATGAGCATTCTTGACATTTAGACCTTTATATATTGAACTTCATACTCCTTGTATATTGTTTACTTGATTTACTGATTTTGTTTCGATCGTGCTGTCCTTGACTTGAAAATGAAAACTTGGTGAATTTAAGGGCTCCAAACCTATAGTTTTTACACCACTAAGCTATATGCTTAGCGATAGTTATTTCTATCGTAAGGGTTGTTCGTGATGATGCTTGAAGCTGGCCATTGATGATGGATATTTTGAACGCCTTAAGGAAGATCAGATTTGCATATAGGCATATATATTTTGTATAACCTTGGGACTTGTACATCATCTTTGTGTTGTATATTTACAAGAGATTTTGAGGGCTGATTTGGTCATGTCACCATCGATTGTAATATAAGTATGGTTATACGTTTTTATCTTTTTGGGGTGTTTAAACCCAAGTCTTGTAATATACTAATTTGCTATATGTCTTGAAAGTTGTGTGAAGCATGAGCCGGCTGATTTCGGTACTCGGAAGCTTGTAATATTCTTGTTATTTCACCCTCGAGTGTGAGGTTAACATATGCATGAAGATCTGGTGGATTAATTGCTTAAATGTTATATTTTTTTTGGAGTTGGTTATGAATCTAATCCCTCTACTAGATTAAAATCAGTATGCCCTCATTAATTGGTATTAAATGTCGCAAGTATTTAATTAGATTTCTTGTTTAAGTAATGGTATCGTTTTGAAAGGATTGCTACACCTCGCTTAGAAGATAAGTTATCGTCGTTCAAATTCAAGGGTGAGCCAATTCTTCTAGGCTGCCATGGAATTCTCTTTCATCTATGTCCACCATTTCCGGACTTAGACATTTGTTTAGTTAGTTCATTAGTTTGGAGTGTATCCCTTCTTGTTAGTTATTATTGTTAGACTTTTGTTAGAGTTTATGGGTACTCTATATTCATTTCCTTAGTGTTTGATTTAAATTCCTTAGTTTTTAAATTTTTTGCTTGGTTTGGATTGTAGTAGTGGTTCTCCCACCGGAGTGTTAGTGTGAGTACCAATAACCATGGTCTGGGTCGTGACAATAAAAGAGGTTAAAAGTTTGAATAATATCATTATTTAAAAGGTGTATACTCAATAGGTTTACTTTCTTCCTCAATTATCTTTTTGAAATTATCGGGCTCATCTGAGGAAATGGGACCAATTAAAGAACTAGACTCACTACCATTTAAAGGAGAACATTTGTCCCCATCAGAATACGAATACATGCTACTATCGAATGAAACAATATAGCCAATTGAATCTGAATCAGCACCAGTGATCATTGTTTGAGTAGATTCGATCCAATCCGGTGACCCATCAAACAAACCCAAATCCTTTTCTTCTTGTTCATCTTTTTCAACTTCATTTTTCACCGATGAATAATTGATATTTTTCTTATCAATCTCATTTGATTTCAAAGTTGGATGATTAGATGAAGTCAGATTCTCTGCAATATTTTTTCCCTTTGAGATTTGACCAAAACAACAAAAATAGAGAGAAACGAAAAGACTAATTGTTGGAAGATTCTTTTAAAAAGGATGTCCTTTGAACTGTTGAGAAAAACATAGGTACAAAAAGGGGATTTTTCTTTGTAGATGAAATCAAGAAAAGCACTAAATCTTGTGCCTTTTTTTATGTGCAACGATTAGAATTTTGAAGGAATTTGTAGATTTTGAGAGGATGTACATTTTTACTTGAGAGTGATTACAAAGGTTTCTAATAGGTAGAAGGGTTTTAAAATGGGAGGGAGATTTATAGGGAGATTTCAAGTCCTTATTTGCTTAATTCTTCCCCCTCCTCTCCTCCACACACACAATATACATGCTTTGACTATATCACGTGATCTATGATTTTATTGAATTTATGACAAAAGCTTTTTAGATGTTATATTATTAAATATTAAAAAGAAGGTTCTATTATTTTTTTTTAAAACTACACATAAATTAACAAAAATGATAAGAACGCCTACTAAAATAGAGTATAGAAATATAACAAGTTGATATTTCTTGAGGGGGGGAAATGTAGAAATAGTAATCTTTGATAATTTTTTTTATATTTTCTCCTAGTAACACTATCAATTTTTCATTGATATAATTACCTTTAAAAGGTTGATTGCTCTTTAAAAAGTATTTGCGTATTTTGATTTTATTTTCACAGATATATACATACATGCATGCATAAATACATACATACATGCATACATACGCATGTACGTAAATATTGTCACGCCTTAAGACTACCCTTAAACGCAACATTGTGCTTAGTGTCACAAGGAACCCCAAGCTAACCCATGGCATGACATATATTTACAAGTACAATCAAAACATGCACTGTACGAAATATAAAAATAGTTTAATATCTATAATTGGGAAAAGCCCAACATGTCTGAATATATAAAATATATGATAAGTGTAGTGGTAACTGAAAATAACAATAACAACTCAAATGAAATCTACTTTATGTTTGAAAGCCTCTAACAAATTTGAGTTGCTGGGACATGGCCCCAAGCTAACTATAACAAGAGTGAATACTGAAAAGTAAAGCATGTCTATCGTCCTCGAACTATGAGGACTCACCATTGAAGATACTAAGTACGGACTGGAAGTAGGGGTAAGCGCAGTCTTGAAGTTGAGCGCTTGAACATACATCATACAATGATGTAGCAGAAAAGTACACATCAGTACTTTGAAGGTACTGAGCAACCGGTATATATGCTAAGCTGAACAATATTAGACTGAACAGGGAAATAGATAAACTGAAGCATAACTGAAAGTTGAGCTGGATGTAATCACCAAGTACTAATCATGAAGATATAACATGTTGAGCTGAATAATGAAATAAATACTAAATACATGGTCAATGCAACTTGAATCAGACGGTAAAAGATACTATTAACCAACATAAATCACGCGAGCAAAATGTGGAGTCTGATGTATACGCCCCATCGAGAGGACCCAATATACCTTTCTGGTGTATAAAGGCATGATTGTGGCATGATCACTAAAACTGATGCCTAACAGAGGGGACATATAAACCTATAGGGGCACATAGTTCTAGGATTTAAGGGTACGGTGTACCCAAGTCCAACATAGTTCAAACTTACTCCAATTGAAAATAAAGCTAAGAAATGGAAACTATAATACTTAATAACTTAAAATACCTATTATTATATGAGAATGAATCAAACAATACATAAAGGTATGACATTAAAATTCTGAAGCATGATTGTTTGACTAATCTTCCTAGCAAGTATAATTCATGATATATTGATAATTAACACAAGCTAGGGTTTCAAAGTTTTATACATGGGACTATACTAATTCTCCAAGAAACATGTAATTAACATCATAGAAACTATAGGAGTTAAATTCCAATGGATTGTATGATTTAGGAACCCTAGGTTGACAGTTTATGGAGAGGCTGAGGAATTGACAAAATTCTAGGGACCTAATGGGTTAAAGGAACACACTAGTAAAATACCACATACATAGTGAAGAAAACTACGGTGAAATCCTTTCGATTTTGGGGCAGAACTTGAAGAAGATTTCTACTTGTTCTTGAGAGAAAACTTTCGCCTCTTTTCTTCTTCTCTTTCTAAGTTAGATGATTTTAGGAGAATGAAGTTTTTTGGTAGTTTCTGACTAGATTACTAGTCTAAGACAAAGTAAAACGGCGTAGTTTAACTATCAAACAACATAGTTTAAGTACCTAACGCATAGGGGAAAAGACCAATACGACCCTCAATTAAAAATGACGAGGTGACTGGCAAAAGGGACTTCACGAGCCATCTAGGCATCATGGCCTATCTAGTGGATCGTGATGTTGCCCTGTCGTACAAGGCTTCACTAAAATGAGCATTACTTTTCACTCCGGTTTCAAAATTAGGATAATTGGTGGCGTTGGAAAGAGGACTCAAAGACCTTTAATTTTATAGGTCATGAGCCACCAAATTCATGTTCTGCTAAAATATATGATCATTTGAAGTTAAAAGAAAACACAAAACCTGGTAAGTCCCTTCAATTTACGACTTTACGTCCGTTTGAGGCTCCAGGAACCGTCTAGGAATCTGTGGTCATTCATAGTGATCTTAGGGTGCAACCTCACTGTTTGAGTTACTTGTAAGAACCTCTGGACGGATCGTCTAAGTTAGCATGGGTCTTTTAAGTGTAACACCTTGTAATTGAAAAAAGGGAAAAGAATCAGTTTTGGAAAACAATGTATGTGCCAGCACGAGGGCCACCCACGACCCATGGATGGGACCACGAACCGTAGGTGTGGTCCGTGGAAGGCCCTGCTTCAGGAAGGTTTAGAAGCTCAGGACCACAACCTAACCTATGGATCGTAGGCCAGACCACAGTCCGTGGTCGGGGTTCGTGCTTGACTGGCTCAAAAATGATCTTTTGATCACCATCAATGGTCCACCAGGACGGGCAGTTGGTCAGACCACAGTCCGTCGACTGGGTCTGTAGGTGGAAGTTTGATGGTCAGCTAACAGCTAAGTGCAGAGGTAGTTGGGTTTTCACGACCCAAGTGTACACCCTAGATGTAAAATAGCATACTTGACCCTGAAGGGGTCTCATACAAGACCTTAGCATATCATAATATAAGATAATAGAAAAGTACAGAAAATTTTAAAACTTTTATCGATACAATCAATGTCTGTTCATAAAATGCAAGTGGAAGTTCTTACTACACATTTGTCTGAAACCATTTAATACAACTTTGAATAAAACTCTTGGGACATAGCCCATACAATAGTATCTACATGGAAATAAAAGACATAAAGGAAATGGTGGGTTTGTCATCAAAGCTATGAGGACTCACCAAAATCTTCAACTCGTTGCTCCTTAGAAACCCGTCTCGAACCAAGAATAGAACTCAAGTTTGCAAACCCTACATTTTATTAGAATGTAGGCAAAGTATGTGTTAGGAAAAAATGTACTACATATGTTAACTAGAACAATACCATAAGAGCATGAGATAAGGGTTAGTCAATATAAGACATAATTTAAAATGATATGAAATACTTCATGAAACATCAATTGTAAGCATAATAGACTATATCATGATATTAATCAAAGTCTCCAACATAACCATCATATAAGAATTACTCAACTCCTAGTCATTTATACCATAGTAGGACTACTCCCAAGTAACCTCAAGGCATACCTTGTGCAATGCATGAAAGCATCCCATAATACCATCAAAGTTAAGAACCCCTTTTTGGTCATCTTAATCATAGTCTATATGCATAGTCAAGACCTAGTCTTCTCTACCATAAGGGAACTATACTCCTAAGTAACCTCAAAGTACACTTGTGCAATGCATAAAAGGCATCCCATAATACCCTTCACACTAAGCATAACCTTGAAGTCACCCTAGTCATACATACCGTCCTTTGGTCTCATTGTTAGCCTACTTCATGTATACAAGGGAACTATCACCTTAAGTCAATAATATCATGGAAGGCAACTATAGCAACAATCCATCAAAGCATAACTCATGTAACACAACACTCATTAGGTAACGTTAAGTCATACTTGTACAATGAATGAATGGCATCCCATAATACCATTCATATTAAGTAATTCTTTAGGTCACCTTACTCAAGTTCCTTAGTTAGGGAATAGTCCCTTTTTGAAAGCATTGTAACACTAGGAGGTACTTTACTAAGCCTATCTTAGTTCCTCATCAATTTGAACCCTACGACATACTATATTAAGTACATCTTAGTTCATTAAGGTTGAACTCTAGGATATACTACTTAAAGCATAATCTTATTTCACTAATGTTGAACCCTACGAGATACTTCTTCAAGCACAATCTTAGTTCATTAAGTTGTGTTGGACTCCAGGAGATACTATTTTAAGCATAATCTTAGTCCATTAGGTCTGAACTCTAGGAGATGCTACATTAAGCATGATCTTTGTTCATTACTAATCTTGTTGTAGTTGGGATATTGCCTTAACAAATATGAGAACATATGAGCTATCATATGATCTCTGTCGGTGTTACCCACACCGTCAAGGGTTGGTCCACTTTCCTAAAGTAGAACCAGTTTTTGTAGCTATGTTGGATCCACTAGCTAAATTTCATACAGGGCACGTAGTTGTGGGATAACAAAGATTGCTACTAGAAACCCAAAACTCCACTAGGTGAAGGCTTCATCCCATGAGGCTCACTTTGGGAAATCCGGACTTTACTAGGTGAGAGTTCTCATTTTGGGAGACCAAATTCAACTAGGTGGGAACCTCCATCTCCTTTCAATATACACTCAGTGCTAGGCCTAAATCTCACAAGATAACTATTAAGTCTTTACTTAGACTCAAGTTCATAGAAAGATGTCCTTGACAACCGATCCATTTTAATTCACTAAATACCTGTTTATGACCATGTGTAAGTAACTATCACCACCCATGACCTAAGTATGAAGGCTCTATAGCCTTAGGTTCAATTAGGTGAGAAAATCCCTTCAACTCTAGAACGAACCATTATTATGTGAGAGCCCCTTTTTATGTTAGGTTCATACTCATGTCTAGAATTCTACATTAGACAAGGATATCATCATGACTCAATTGATTCTAAGGTGATTCAGGTAGATAAGGATCTTTCATCGCAATTCTATTCATTAGCCTTCATTTCAAATGTACATTTTAATCTCAAAGTCTTAGCATCTATAGTTAATCATATTAGCTTTACTATCAAGCCCAAGTGATCAACATTCATGACTACAAGCCTATTGTTAAAGCTTAACTTCCATAATCAACATTCATACCTAGATTTCAAGGTATTTTAATCACATTCTTTATTAATAGGTGATTAATTATAATTCATCATAGAGGTTCAACTTCAAGTCTTAAAAGTCAAGATCCATCATATATGATAAAGTCTAGTTCAATTCAGGCCTATAGGTTCCTAATATTGAAAAACTACTACACATGACATTTATTTTAGAAGATCAACTATGAATCCTCAATTTCACCTCTTATGGAATAAACCCACACATTATCAAATTCATCAATTAGACTAGGGTTAACCCTTGAAATCACATAAATTCATCATAATATCATAATTCTATGCTAATTCAATCATAATTAAGTATTATCCACTTGATTGGAATCATACTTCACCACTACCCACAATGTAGGAAGAAACCCTAGCTAGGTTGGGGTTTTGTCTTCACAATTAGGGGAAACTTATGGGGCTCTGTGGGTGGAAGAACTCATACATGAATAAGCTAACATACCTTATGAATATTCACTATGAAATTGAAGAGGAAATGATGCTCCTTGAACCTTAGACTTAACCTTCTTCTTCTTCTTCTTCTTCAATAGAGTTTTAGAGAGATATTTATTTGGGGGAAAGTTAGTTATGATTTTTGTTTGGGGATTTATGAAGTGTAAAGGGTTAGTTAATAGCTTAATAACCCTTATATATGTCTACAAAATCAATATAAACCGACCCTACAATAAACTAACTAAAATAGAAATTAACTAAACTAACCCTCACCTTGGCCGTAACTTGGCAGATTTGCAGGCCGTGACTCATGCCCATGATCCACGGTCCATAGGTGAGCCAACTGGCTGTCCTGCAAGTCCTTAGTTTATGACCTACAACATAAATTTGAGGGCTTGACCCACGACTGATGAGTCCACGATTTGGACTCATTCAGGGATTTATTTGGATTGATTTAGTGTCCTTAAATGCTTATTTTGTGCCAATAACCGATGTAAAATCCTTGATTTCTAGGTATTTAGATTGAGGAACAAAGCATGGACACTAATTTGCAAAAAGGAACGAAGTGAGCTGAAAGAACGAAGAAATGAAGGCTTGGTGATCGTCGAGTCCCTTTGGCGAATCACTTAATGGCCTCCTGACCATCTATAGTTCAAGTGTGCCAAGCCCTGAAGGAGAAAATCCACTTGGCGATAGAAAGGAGCAGTCGGCATGATGCCGAGAGGTTCTGTGATGCACTGTTAGATAGCCCGAAGTTACAGAACTTGAAGATGTTGAAGGCCAAAGCAAGAAGGCAATGGAATTGACCAAAGGGCGGATCGCCGAGTTGATCGGCGATCCCGACTTACTGCGCTGGATAGTCCATCGTAGCATATTTTTGACGACTATAAATACATTTTCAAACATTATGTTTAATATTAAATTTTATTCTGAAAATTCATTTAGAAGGAATATTGGAGTTTTGAACTGAAAGTATTAATAGAAGTTTTCCTTAGCTTTGAAGAATTTAAATTTTCCACTGTTAAGAAATTGGAAGTGGGTCTTTGAGATTCTTTTATTTGAACCTCTGTAAAGACGAAATTAATCTTACCAAGTTGATGGAAACACAATTTGGTAACAATTTTTATCCTTTTATGATGTCTAGCTAAAACCCCAATTCTTGGGGTGTGATTATATGATTATGGGATGATTTAACTGATGGGTATTGCTAATTGTTAGTTTAAATGATATTTAGAAGTGATTTCGATCAGTAATTGTGGTTAAAATTAAATGATTGTAGTTGTAAATGCAGTTCTACCTTCATGTATTTGGCTTGCTCGAGAGAGAGGTTTTAAAACCAAGATTACTGAATTGATGGTTTGTGGGTAGTGGGTTGTCATGGGTTCAACTCAAGAGAGTGAATCATAAATCCTTTTCCACACATTCAGCTCGAGAGAGTGAATAGACTAAAGCGTAGGTTGTTCTTATTTCCTTTCTTGTTGGTGTTCGAGAGAAACCAACTTGATTCGGGGTAAATTATTCGAGAGAAAGTTTATCCCCACTAAAGTATAGCTTATTTACTAATTTATAGCTATTTACTTACAGTTACAATTATCCATTTGTCTATACTAGCCTATAATCAAATCACATCCCAAGAACCCGTCTCAATATTTGTTATTTCATATTATTTGTTCCTGTTGTAGTTTATAAATTGGTATCAAAACCCCCATGTTTTTCGACATTCATGTCACCCCTTTATTTGAATTATGTTTTTCTTCGATAATGTCTATTCCTATGATTGACTTGAGCATATTTGTAATTTCCTACTGAATCTTAAATACGTACCACTCCCTGTGGGATTCCACCCCCACTCTTTTAGTTGGGTTATTATACTCACTAACGATCGTTCACACTTAAAATTGGATGAAGTGTCCTTGGGACATTAATCAACGAGCCCCACCTACGGCGCGTGGGTCCACCTACTGGCCTTAGGTGCCATCCGTAGGTGGCCCTTTTTTGGACAACCTTGGCAGATTTGGGGGGTCTTGGGGGTTAGGATTTAGGGTCCTCCTCAAGGACCCTTGGTTAGTCCTTAGGGGGCCGTACCTTGATGTTTAACCCCTAAACCCCTCATCCTAAGTTAGGGAAACCATTTTACACTTCTAAACCACACATCAAACTCAAAAACTCTCACATAAGGCTCGAGTTTCACCTACTAGTTTTCTGGGTGTTTCAATATCTCCCCCTTGGGATCATTCGTCCTCGAATTAGGATTCTAAACACTCCTTAAGGTCACCACTCTAAACTAGCAGCCCATCATTCATGCAACACATCAAATGCACATAAACAAAGTAGGAAAACTTCAATTCCAAACTAAACATATTCAATGCATTACCAGGGAGTAGGAACTATATCTAACAACCCAAAATACATGAAATTCTATAGTTGCTCATTTTCAAGGAGGAACTACCATCTCCCCACTAAAACAAGCTCAACATACACTGATGGAGCCTAAATGCAATTTTAGTCTCAAAAAGCATTTATTCAAGGAGGAATCTTTCAAATCCAAACTAAGGCATGGTCATTAATTCATCTCATGAAGTCTATATGCAACTCTACTCAAGTGCACTACAACATGAGTCAAAACAATGCACATAAATCATTTCTATTAAGACCTAAGCTTTTTCATGAATATGCATATAAAGAAATCATGGCAACACACAAACACACAATAACCTTACTTTCTAGGCACACTATCTCCCTCTTGGGAGTAAGCCTATGCAACCACTTCTAAACAACATTCATACTAAACACAACTTCAAGGTCCAACATAACAAGACACAAAATACCAAACAATACCTGAATCAAATAAAGTATGAAAACATACTGATAGCCACATTAGGAAGTCACTTTTGATCACCACTAGTTTAGATAACCTAGAACCTATTTTTTCTTGGGAGCACTGGAATCAGGACCCCTAAGAGAAGCTTTGTTGCCGTATCTCCCCCTAACCCTATGTATTGGATAATCTCTCATCTTGTGACCCTCAATACCACAACCATAACACCCATCCTTTCCGGCTAGACACTTACCAGAATGCCTTCTTCCACAGTTTGAGCAAGTAGGCTTAAGCAACACAAATTCGCTATTACTCCCTCTTTGAGGCTTAGGTTTAGACACCCTCTCTTGGTTGGAAAGTTTTTGTTGGGTCCTAGGTTGACCATATCAATCGGATCTAGCATTGGAGAAATCCCCATCACATGTTGTATCCCTTTTTACCTCTCTATTCTTGTCTTGGAGTTTCTCATCCTTGATTTGTTGGGCATACACCATGAGACGCGAGACATCCATATCTAGAATGACCATTGCCATACAACATTCATTTTTCACCACCTTGGATATACCCGTCACATACCTAATAATTTCATCCCTTCGATCCACCACCATAGTCGAAGCATACTTGGACAATTCGGTAAACGTTAGAGAATATTCTTGACCACTCATACCTCCTTGACGAAGGTTGATAAATTCTTCCACCTTGGCTTCACTCTTCTCTCGGGGAAAGAACCTATGAATGAATGCTTTCTTGAATGCCTCCCAATCTATGGGACTCATTCCTACCAACCTATTCTTCTTCCATTGAGTATACCATACATGGGACACAACCTTCAATGTGTAAGAGGCTAGCTCCGCTTTCTATACCAAAGTCACCCCCATAGCATCAGCTATCTTGTAAATGTCTTCCACAAATTCTTGAGGATGTTCTCCAACTTTGGAACCAAAGAACATGGGAGGGTTCATCCTTGTAAAATACATAATAATCTTGTATTTGCAACTGCAAATTTGTTAAATTCATCCACAACTACTAGACGAAATCACCATTAAACTACATCTAATCTATCAGCAAGCAAGACCCAACAACAATCTTAACCCATATTCATTAAATCACACCCCAAGAATTGGGCTTTTTAGCCACACATCAAGAGATATAAATTTATACCTAAATGAGCTTGCATTCAAATGGGTATGAAGATTTAAGTCTTTTTATAGGCCAAGAATGTAGAATCCAAGAGACCCAAGTCCAAATCCTTGGAGATGAAACCCTCTTTTTCTTCAAGTCATCAAAACCCTCTCAAACTTAAAGCAAAAATAACAAAAAGTTCTATTCTATATGAAAATTATAATAATTGTTTGACTCTTAAAACTACAACTCTTACTAGTATTTATAGCTTTCACAGATTTGTGCTACAATGGATCATTCGGCGTCGTTAGTAGGAATCGCCAATCAACTCGGTAATTCACTCTTTCGTGTAGTTCATCACTGTCTTGCACCAGCCTTCAGCATCGTCGTGCTATGGGTCATTAGGCGACATGGTACTGCTTCATAGAACTGCTCGGCAATGCACCAACTTCTCCCTTTTTCTGCCAACTTGAACCTTTCCTTCAGGGCTCAGCACACTAGAACATAAGGCGAATTAAGACCCTTCGACGACTCGCTCAGTGGACTCGACAAGCCTCATACCTTCATTTCTTCGTTCATTTAAGCTTTTTCATTCCTTTTTGCGACGTAGTGTTCATTCTTTCCTTCAAACATCAAATACCTGAAACTTAAGGGTTTTCATCATATATTGAGATAAATTAAGCATTTGATGATACAATTTGTATTAAAATATTGCCCTAAATAAGTCCAATTTGTGGACTCATCAACACCCCCAACTTAAACTTTTGCATGTCCTCAAGCAAACTCAAGTTCAGCCGTTCAAAAAGGGTGTCTCGAACAGTGCTACACAAGACTCAATCATGAATGCACACAACAAGACTCAATTTACTTATGCAAAGATCAAATATACACTCAACGATTGAAGTTGTGACTCACCATTATCAACGAATCTCGTGCTCACAATACTTGCTTCAAATGCAAGTTCAAGCTCAATTGTAGTGTTCAAATGCCCTCACACAAAGAATGATTCCATATTCACAGAAAAGGATTCACATTTTAAAGCTTTGGAATCAGATGCAACGCTCATACTCCCAAAGAAAAACATAATGCATAATTTCAACCATAGGTTTGCCCGTATTTTCCAATCAACATTTGTTTCAGCTCACTCAAGATCAAAAAGGTCTTTTTAAGGCTTGAATTGGGGCTGAGTGCAAAGATATGGGCATTTAGGCTCAGTGACTTTCATCCTCATAAGATGTGGTGCTCACAACACTTCCTTCCCTTTCCCTTCATCATTTTCTTTAGTGCTCATGAGTCATCCTATTATTCGCTTCCCATGAATTGTTAGGAAGCCCTATTTCTTTTGTATTCCATTCCACAACTTTCTTTTTTATTCTTTTTTTTTCTTTTTCTTTTCTGTCGTTTTCTTTTTCTTTTTTTATATGGAGGGGTTCCATTTTTCTCAAAATAATGGGTAAGAGGAGACTTTCCTTGCACTTATTGACTTGCCCCTATCTTTTCAACACACCCCAAATTTAGGCTTTTGGCGTAAGTTGGCTATTCAACTAACCACAACTTCTTGAGGATTATGGGTGATGGATTAAGAAAGGTCTAGTTTTCATCAAGTTTCTTCCAAAGAAAGGTAAGGCAAAAGAGGTGTTCAAGAGAGAATCACACACTCACAAGGTAGGTCACAAAGAAGGTATATGTCAAATTGGTTCACACTCTTCAAAGTTGCCTAAGATCATATCAAGAGATAGCATCACTTAGTTGACCGGACCAACGGGGCAAATTCTAGGATCTATCATGCATGGTTCAAAGTAAGCTCATCACACTAGGCATTGACACTACAATCAAACAAGACTCCACAGTTTCGCTAGTATGCAATGATCATCACAAGAGAATTAATTTGATATAGGCTAGTCATAACGAGATGCAAATAGTTCACATATTGTTTATGCAACTTCATTTGGTCTCATCGTAGCCATACATTCAAGTTCGTTCGATTGAGAGCACTATTCAAGTCATCGGTATTGATTGGAAACTAAGACTCAATTTTTTGCAAAAGAATAGCTACATTCAAGAGCATATGGCGGGTGGCCAAAATGTGCAAAAAATTCAATTTTTTTTGGAAGAGTCAAAATCGTTTTGCAATTAAAACCAAAAGGAGCCATAAGCTCAATCGTCCAGAGAAAGCAATACTTAATAGAATAATAGCTCAAAGCCCAAATACATAAGCGAAAACACGAGTCACAAGTAGCACAAAAACTGTGGGCTTCACCCCACCACAAATAAAAACAATTTGTCCTCAAATGAAAATAACAAAATATCCAAAATTTAGAATAAGAAAGACAGAGTGAGAGGTAGAAATCCTGTCTACATGATGCTTATCGTGAACAACAACACTAACCTATAGTATGAGTGTCTACGATCGTCGATAGTATAGTAACCCAACTAAAAGTTGGGGTCGAGTCCCATTGAGAATTAATAGAAAAATAAAATTATGCTCTAACTAATCGTATCTAAAGATATTAATGAGTAAAATAATAATAAATAAAAGGGGGTGACACAAAAGTGTCAAATAACGATTTAGGGGTTTTGTCACAATTAGTAAAAATAGCAAAAATGAACAAGAAAAACAAGTATGGGGAAATGTTCTTGGGGTGTGACCGCAATACAAGTTGAGATAAGTAGTTGGGTACATGCTTTTGAATGGAAATTTGCAAGATAATAGTGACTAGGCAAAGCTTTAAATGGAAATAAGTTCCCTGTCGGGCAATTTATCCCGTTTCAATTGCGTTCCTCTCGGACACCCATTTGCCGCATGAAGACCAGCCTACGCCTTACCCCACTCACTCTCTCAAGATGAGTGCTAGGATATGAGACTGGTGCTCACCCTCTCGGGGAGAACCTCATGTTGATCCACTCCTTAGGCCATCAGTCTAGTGGTCATGGGTACGCGACCTCCCTCTCGGGCAAGCCTTTCTGGGTCGCTTTGTATTTGCAACTACAAACCCTTTACATTAAACCATAACCACTAGGTGAAATCACCACTAAACTATATCTAACCTATCAGCAAACAATACCCAACAATATTATCAATACATATTTGCTAAATCACACTCCGAAAATGGGGGTTTTTGGCCACACCTCAGGAAATAACAAAATACACCTAAAATGATAATAAAATCAAATGGGTATGAGAAATAAAACCTTGATTTAGGCAAAGGAAGAAGAATGGAGATGACCCGCTTCCAACTTGGGGAAGATGAAACCCTTCTTTCTTCAAGTCTCCCAAAAACCCTATCCAAACTTTAGAGAAAAATATCCAAAAAGTTCTATTATATTCTGGAAATTAAAATAAAGGTTCGATTCTTTAATAATTAATAACAAGTTTAGTATTTATAGACTTCAGAAAATAGCGCGGGCGGATCTTTCGGCGAAGCTAGTCGATGATGCCAAAAGACTCGATGAGTCTCCCTTATTCTATTTCATCTCCATTTCATGTTTTCCTTGATCATCTTCACTTTCTGGACCATTGGGCAGTATAGTACTACTTCACGGAACTATTCGGTAAAATGCCGACTGCTTCTTTCATCGCCTTTTTGATCCTTTTCCTTCAGGGCTTCCCATACTCGAAAAAAGGGCGGAGTAAATCCCATGGCGAATCACCAAAGGTTCTGGGCGATGCTCATGCTTCAGCTTCTTCGTTCATTTCAACCTTTTTGTTCCTTTTTGTGCCTAAGTGTCCATGCTTCCACTAAAACTTCAAATACTTGAAACTTAAGAGTTTTCATCAGATATTGATACAAAATAAGCATTCGAGGACACTATTTCTATCAAAATAAAGCCCTAAATGAAATTGGACTCATCAACACCCCCAACTTAAACATTTCCTTGTCCTCAAGCAAACTCTAGTGCAGCCGTTCAAAAAGGGTGTCTCAAACAATGCTGCAGAAGACTCAATCATGAACATAAACAACAAGATTCAAATAACTTGTGCAAAGATCAACTGTGTACTCATAGATTTAAGTTGTGACACACCATTACCAAAGATTCTCATGGTCGCAATACTTGCTACTTGTGCTAGTTCAAGCTAGACAAAGTGTATCAAAATTCCCTCACATAAAGAATGATGGAAATATTCACACACAGAGGATAATCAATTCAAGATCAGGAATCAGATGCAACGCTCACACTCATAAAGTGGAACACACTGCATGCTTTCACCCATAGGTTTGCCCTTATTTTCCAATCGACTTTTGATTCGGCTTACTCATGATCAAAAACGTTTTTCTAAGGCTTGTAATGGGGCATAGTCTAAAGGTATGGTCATTTAGGCTTAGTGACTTTTTCCTTGTGGGATGTGCTATTCTCAAGGCATTCCCTTCTCCTCTTTTATCAATTCTTTTTCTAATGCTTCTAAGTCACCTATTTATACACCTTCATGGATTGCTTATAAAGATGATTTCCTTCGTATCTTATTCCACAATTTTTTTGAATTGAAGGGGTTACATTTTTATTCAATACCATAGATTATGGGGGACTTTTCTTGCAATTCCTGACTGTTCCTTTTCCCTTTCACCACACCCCCAACTTAGGCTTTTTGCCTAAGTTGGCTATTCGCTAAACCACAACTCAAGAGGATTGTAGGTAGCAGTTCAAGTAACATCTAAGGTTTATCAAGGTTCTTCCAAAGAAAGGTAAGGCTCAAAGGGTGTTGAAAAGAGTTTCACACACTCACGGGTACTCCACAAAAGAGGTATATGTCAAATTTGGCTCACACTCTTTAAAATTGCCTAAGATCATTTAAGAGGACACCTTTCTCAATTAATGAGACTAACATGGAAAATTGTAGGTTTATTCATGCATGGTTCAAAGCAAGCTAATCACACAAGGCATCGACACATAGGTGAAACAAGACTACACACTTTCGCTAGTGTGCAACGGTTATAACAACAGAATCAATTCGATAAATGGCTAATCACAACGAGATGCAAAGAGTTCACATATTGTCTATGCCACTTCATTTGGCCTCATCGTAACCATGCATTCTTGTTTGTTTAATTGGAAGCACTATTCAAGTCACCGATATTGATCAAAACCTACACTTAAATTCTTGCAAGAGAACATCCACATTCAACTCACGAGCGGTGGTAAAAATGTGCGAAAAATTCAAAAAAAATTGGAAGGGTCGAAATCATTTGGCAATTAAAAGTAATAGGAGCCACGAGCTCAAATATCCACAGAAAAGCATTAATTAACACAATTATAAACAGACAACCCAAATGTACACCAAAACACAAGCATCCAAAGCAAGCAAATAAAGGTGCGCATCACCCCACCACAATCAAAATATATTTGTCTTCAACTATATAACAATAATCTAGAGGTCAAATTAAAGAAAGACACAGATAGGGCTAGAGTATAATCCTGGTTAGGCAGCTGTTTCAAGTTGGAGTCCTTCAACAGATGTCGCGTAAAGCAGAAGGTATGATGGGGATGTTTGGTGCATTGTCGAGTGATTCACCAAGCTCTGTACGACCTTTCTTAGCATTCCAATGCTCCTATATTCAACCCACACTCTCGAGTGATTAATCAACTGCCTTTTTGTGAGTTGGCATGCAACTTATCCAGTTCGTTCCCATTCGGTGGTCACATTTTTTTTCTGAGTGATTCGGCGATTCGCCAAACAAATTTTTACTTCGCCGAGTTTTACAAAACGTCTTAACAGTTGTGGATGTTCAAATGGCGGTGACCATCTAGGTCCGTGATCAGGTGGGCAATTCGCTGAAACTATCCTTAGCTCGCTGAGTTTTACAGACTCTAAATTTTAAAGATATCTTGAGTGAAACGGTGGAATAGATTTGATTGCCGGCTACTTTGGCGACTCGCCAACTGGGTCTGCTACTCGCCATTATGCACCTCTTTGGCACCTATTACACCTTAGTCTGTAAAACTAAGGCACTATTATTTTACTAGTATGCCAATATAGGATAATATGGGGTTTTAGG
This sequence comes from Solanum sparsipilum, assembly GCA_029582215.1. Classification (NCBI taxonomy): domain Eukaryota; kingdom Viridiplantae; phylum Streptophyta; class Magnoliopsida; order Solanales; family Solanaceae; genus Solanum; species Solanum sparsipilum. The sequence continues at coordinate 27,379 of JAKRZT010001771.1, forward strand.
TTGCCTCCCACACAACGCCTGAGTTAACGTCGTGGCACGATGCAAGTCAAAGACTACTCTTCATCCTCGAAATCACCCATGGTGTAATTAGGTTAATCTTCGGTGAACGGAGGATAGTGACCAGTCATTAAATGGGTGATTTAAGCATCCAGCAGTTGAATTGTCATAGACTGAGAGGCTGACTATTCGTTTAACATTTTGATGTGTTCCTTCATCTCATTCAACATCTTCTCATGTGCCTCAATCTTTTGTTGAATGAGTGATAGGGCTTCATCATCCTGTATACCTCTATACTTCTTCCCATGTCTACATTGTCGAAGGGAGGAGTGTTTTTTTCCCCATGGCTTGTACCTCCACTTTTGTGACTCTGGTAGATAGAGCATTCAACTTGGTAGCTAGTGCATCCCACTCCTGCTTCTTTCTGGTTTCTTTGTTGGCTCCTACCATGCCATCAAGGAGTTTGGCTACAACTTCATAGGGCTAGTGTAGCATACCACCCTCACAAATTTGATCAGCTATATCTTTTTATTCTCGGGTCCTAGACAATTGTGTAAGCACTCAAGTATCCCCTTGTATGTCATCCCGTGAGATGGGCATGGTTGCAGCACTGCTTGAAACTTCAGCCACATTTCCTAAAGAGTCTCATCCCCTTCCCATTTGAAGGTCATGAGGTTGTCCCTGAGATTCAATAGTTTCAGAAGGGGATGATCCGTGTGGTATCCATAATGGTTTTCCATCCTTAGTTTCCTTCTTTGATATTCAAACTAGCAAAATAAAACTATAATTTAGATTAGTTACAGTAAAACTAGAAACAATCAATTTTTTTATTTAACTACGAATTCCCAAATAACACCATTGCCCGGCAGCGGCTCCATTTTGATGCGTATCGTGACCATAGACACTAACTTACAGTATGAGTGTCTACGATCGTCGATAGTATAGTAACCCAACTAAAGGTTCGGGTCGTTTCCCAAGGGAGTGGTTTTGTGAATTGATAGAAAAATAAAATTAAGCTCTAACTAGTCGTAGCTAAAGATATTAAAGAGTAAAAACATAATAAATAAAAGGGGGTGACGGATAAGTGTCAAATAACGATTTGGTGGTTTTGTCACAATTAGTAAAAATAGCAAAAATTAACAAGAAAATCAAGTATGAGGAAATGTTCTTGGGGTGTGACCGAAATACAAGTTGATATAGGTAGTTGGCTACATGCTTTTGAAAGGAAATTTATAAGATAATAGTGACTAGGCTAAGATTTAAATGGAAATAAGTTCCCTCTCGGGCAACTTACCTCATTTCTAATGTGTTCCTCTCGGACACCCATTAGTCGCATGAAGACCAGTCTATGCCTTACCCTACTCACTTTCTCGAGCTGAGTGTTAGGATATGAGACTAGGGCTAACCCTCTCGGGCTGAAACTATGTCGACCCACTCCTTATGGCATCAGTCTAGTGGTCCTGGTTTCGCGACCTCCCTCTCGGGCAAGCCGTAAACGCATGGGTGGACTTGTATTTGCAACTACAAACCACTTAGATTAAACCACTACCACTAGGTGAAATCACCATTCAACTACATCTAACCTATCAGCAAGCCAGACCCAACAATAATATCAACGCATATTTGCTAAATCACACCCCAAGAATGGGGGTTTTTAGCCACACATCTAGAAATAACAAAATATACCTAAAATGATAATAAAATCAAATGGGTATAAGAACTTAAACCTTAATTTAAACAAAGGAAGAAGAATGGAGAAGACCCAATTCCAACTTGGGGAAGATGAAATCTTTCTTTCTTCGAGTCTCCCAAAAACCCTCTCCAAAGTTGAGAGAAAAATATCCAAAAATTACTATTCTATTCTGGAAATTAAAATAAAGGTTCAAATCTTTAATAATAATAACAAGTTTAGTATTTATAGAGTTCAGAAAATAGCGCTGGCAGATTTTTTGGCGAAGTTAGTTGATGCCGCTGAATGACTCGGCGACTCGCCCTTCTTTTGTTTCATCACCATTTCATGCTTTCCTTCAACATCTTCATGTTATGGACCATTTGGCGGTATAGTACTGCTTCGTGGAACTATTCGGCGAAGCGCCGACTGCTCCTTTCATCGTATTTTTGGTCCTTCTCCTTCAAGGCTTTGCCTAAGTGTCCATGCTTCCACTAAAACTTCAAATACCTGAAACTTAAGAGTTTTTATCAGATATTGATAGAAAATAAGCATTCGAGGACCCTATTTCTATTGAAATAAATCCCTAAATGAGTCCAATTTGTGGACTAATCAACACCCCCAACTTATACTTTTGCTTGTCCTCAAGCAAATTCAAGTTCAACCGTTCAAAAAGGGTGTCTCAAACAGTGCTGCACAAGACTCAATCATGAACATACACAACAAGATTCAAATTACTTGTGCAAAGATTAACTATGTACTCAAAGATTCAAGTTGTGACACACCATTACCAGCGATTGTCATGCGCGAAATATTTGCTACTTGTGTGAGTTCAAGATCGACAAACAATATCTAAATGCCCTCACATGAAGAATGATTCCATATTCACACAGAGGTTAATCAATTCAAGATCAGGAATCAGATGCAACGTTCACACTCAAAAAGTGGAACACAATGCATGCTTTCACCCATAGGTTTTCCCTTATTTTCCAATTGACTTTTGATTCGGCTTACTCAAGATCAAAAAGGTCCTTCTAAGGCTTGTAATGGGGTTGAGTGTAAATGTATGGTCATATAGGCTCAGTGACTTTTTCCTTGTGGGATGTGGTATTCTCAAAGCATTCCCTTCTCCTCATTTATCAATTCTTTTTCTAATGCTTCTAAGTCACCTGTTTATTCACCTTCATGGATTGCTTCGAAACCCGATTTCCTTCGTATCTTATTCCACATTTTTTATTTTTTTGGATTGAAGAGGTTCCATTTTTATGCAATACCATGGGTTATAGGGGACTTTTCTTGCACTTCTTGACTTCTCTTTTTCCTTTTCACCACACCCCCGACTTAGGATTTTGGCCTAAGTTGGCTATTCGCTAAACCACAACTCAAGAGGATTGTAGGTAGCGGTTCAAGTAAGGTCTATGGTTTATCAAGGTTCTTCCAAAGAAAGGTAAGGCTCAAAGGGTGTTCAAAAGAGTTTCACACACTCACGGGTAGGCCACAAAAGAGGTATATGTCATATTTGGCTCACACTCTTTAAACATGCCTAAGATCATTTCAACATGACACCTTTCTAAATCAATTAGACTAACAGGGTAAATTCTAGGTTTATTCATCCATGGTTCAAAGCAAGCTATTTACACAAGGCGTAGACACTTAAGTCAAACAAGACTACACACTTTCGCTAGTGTGCAACAGTTATAACAAAAGAATCAATTCGATAAATGGCTTATCACAACGAGATGCAAAGAGTTCACATATTCTCTATGCAACTTCATTTGGCCTCATCGTAGCCATACATTCATGTTCGTTCAATTGAAGCACTATTCAAGTCATCAGTATTGATCGAAACCAAGACTTAAATTCTTGCAAAATAACAGCCACATTCAACACACTAGCGGTGCCAAAAATGTGGGAAAATTAAAAAAAAAAATTGGAAGGGTAAAAATCATTTTGCAATTAAAAGTAAACGGAGCCACGAGTTCAAACATTCACATAAAAGCAGTAATTAACATAATTATAAACAGACAACCCAAATGTACACCAAAACACAAACATCCAAAGCAAGCAAATAAAGGTGCACCTCACCCCACCAAAATAAAAGTATATTTTTCCTCAAATATATAAATATAATCCAAAGGTCAAATTAAAGAAAGACAGAGATATGGCTAGAGAATAATCCTGGTTAGGCAGCTGTCTCGAGCTGGAGTCCTTAAACAGTGTAACACCCCTGAAAATTCTATGACTTAAGTTAGAGTCTCACCTTATAAATAATGACTCAAAAATAGTTAAAATTATGTTTCTAAACCTAAATTAATGAAATTAACTTGGTTTGGAAGAGTAAAGGTCTAAACGTCAAGAAACGACCACGACGTCCGGAAACTAGAGAAGAATGTGTTCTAGTGTGTCCTTATGTTTTGGGCAGGATTGGGAGTGACGTATGATGGTATAATCTTGTAAAAAGGTTTATATTAGGTAAATATATGTTTATATGGTCATAGCGTTTGAATACGACTCCCCGGGGTCAACATAAGGGGCCCCAAGGAGGACCCCAACCTTGGAGGGAATAGGTCCGCGTCGCGGACTAGCTCCCCCAAGGAGAAAAAAAATTAGTTCGTAACGCGGTCGTGTTGCGGACTCTACTGTCTCAAAATTTAATTCCAAATATCTTCAGGGAACATCTCAGCGTCGCGAACTTGTTCCACGACGAAAATGCAAAAATTCAGAAATCGATTCTTACTTCATTAAAGAGTCCAACTAAGTAAGGGGTATTTAGGTTACTTTAGGGGATATGTATATAATGACTTTGAAGTCAATATACCTCACTTTTATCAGTAAAAAACAAAACCCCAAAGATCAAAACCAAAAGTTTCTCCTTCTCTGTACTCTCTCTCTTCTCAAGAACTCTATTGAAGAAGATTGGAGCTTCAAGATGAAGACCAAATCTCCAAGGTTTCAACTTAAATTTTCGTTGTTAATTCATCAATAAGGTATGGTTTCTTATAACTCTTGGGAATCCTTTCCCCAAGTGGCCCCTTCAAGATGAATTTCAAAATCTTCAATTTTGATGTTTCAACCCAAAAATGTGGGTCTTCTTTCTAAAGTGAAATTGATGTTATAAACTGACTTTGATTGATGTTATATGAACAATTATGGATGATTTTATATTGTATTGGTGGTTTGATGAAGAATTCCCCATGAGACCTATGTTTCTCCTTCTTTTCCTAATTCTAACCCTAGTTTGTGTTGGATATTGATTGAAGGCTAGGAATTGAATGTAATGTTATGTAATTCATGTATGTATGATGATTATACCCTAGGTTATGTATAATTTCTATGAAATTAGGGTTGATTCTTTGAATAAAGCCTTGAAGGGTATGTAGAGAATATGTCAATTACTTATATTAATGTTGATTATGTTATTACTTCATGAATTACCTTGTATTATGTATTGGTTATGAATTGTTTGGTAATTGAAGTATGAATATCCCATGAAGGGTAAGATGGTATGAAGGTTGGTTCTTCTTGGAACTCAAATATGAAAGGTGAATTACTTAGATGGTAATGATGCGATACCTAATGTGTCGTTGTGGTGTTGATGACATATTTTCCTCATCCTTAACCCTCTCCACTTGAATTAGCTATGAAGTATGTATGTATGTATGTTATGGTATGATTGCTATATGATTGAAAGGTAGTTCTCATGATTATAATATAATGTAAAGTGAAAGGTTTACTCACTTCCTAAGTGTTTCAAAAGTGAAAGGATTGTTACTCACTTATGAACACATATAAGCTATTGTGGTAAGATGTCAACATATGAGTCTAGTAAAGACTAATGTGAACTTATGTGATGACTAAAGATGACTACTAAAGGGAATAAGATGCTTCGCACCGAAAAGGCATGTAGATAAGATGGGGTCTCACGTTTAATAAGTCCAACTCCCCACATGGGTTTCTTTATGTATAGGAAGTTCGGATTACCCACGGCGTGTGTTGTCTCATGAGATGGAAACCCCCACGTTGAGTAAGTTAGGGTTTCTAGAAGCAATCTCCTTGACCCTTAACTATATGCCCACATAGGACTCTAGCTTAGTGGATCCACCTAGAAAGCAATGTACAAATATTTACACCTTAGGCAAGTGTTAACCCTCTCTTTTCGGTGTGGGAGTAGAAATCCAGATGCCATGTAGCTCTCATGGTCTATATCAGTTATTGCATTATTTCCCTAATGTAAAAGTAAATGAAGGTATGAAAGGTGTGAACTCTCACTAGGGCTTTCTTAAGGGTTTCTACATAGTGTAAGAGAGGGTATGTGACTTCTCTTGCACATTGCACCTGTGGGATCCTAAGAGATGGTTGTAGTAATGTTCTCTTATGATTATGATGATTATGGCTTATGTATGTTGAAGCTATGTTATGTATGATCATTATGAATATGGTAAGTTAAGATGAAATATGATCTTATGAATGTATGCATGAAGTAGGTTGCTTAATGTGATGCTTGGCTTTCAATAGGGTTATGGGGTTCTATTCTTTGCATTACACTAGTATTGCTTGGGTTGTCTACATGTTGGGATGATATTATATTGGTTTGGACTATGATGCATACTTTGTGTGCATATTGGATTTACTTGGTAAAACACATGTTTTGACTAAATGTCCTTTTATGCATGTTTCAATGGGTTTTATGCATAGTAGCCATACTTAGTACGTGTGTTGTACTAACCCATATTTTTTCCCTTTTCCCCAAACATTTATGTTCGGTCCGTTGAGGATTCAAGCTTACTTCTCAAAACACTTGGAGTTGCTTTCCCAAGTTGGTGTGTCCTCATGTCCGAGGACAAGATCCTATGATCTAGCTTCTATGTTTAGTTCTTTGCTTATGTTGAAAGACATTGTTGTACTTTCCTATTTCAATACTTCTTATTGATGTAAGGGCTAAGTCTCATTTTCGATACTTCTATGTCTAGATGGTACATTGTGAGGAAGTTAGATTATGTTTTTCATATATGAAGTGAACTTGAACTTCCAAAGTAAAAGTTTTAAATATTCCGTGATTTTATTCTATGATATATGCTATGACGAATCCTAAGGGCTTGTATAAGACCTATTCGAGGTCAATACGCCGGTAACGACTAGGGGTGCTCTCGGGTCGTTACAAACTTGGTATCAGAGCATAAGGTTGAGAATAATGGAGGATTTATGTCACAAGATACCACGTCGAGTAGAGTCTTGTTCATGCGTCACACTTATGAATGAGAGGCTACGAGATGCTTAGGAACTTTTACTCTTTTGTTATTCCATAGTCGTGCCTAAGAGTCTTAACTCTATTTAGTCATTTTCTTCTAATCCTTCTCTTGTGCTTATAGGCAATGAATACAAGAAGGAACAATGCAAGGAGGGTTGGTGAGAAGAATGTGAATGAGGCGGTTCCCCCTCAAGCTTCTCAAAACCATCAAGTTCCTATTGAAGGAGGGGCTATGTCCAATGTTGAGATAAGGTCGGCTATTAATACCACTCAAGTTGCTAGGGATGTAGGGTGAAAGTGAACCCCAATGCTAGCACTACCACTTCTAGGATAAGGGATTTCATAAGGATGAATCTCCCTACTTTCTTTGGCTCCAAAGTGGAAGAATGGTCCGAATCTTGTGAAAAGAGCTTCCAATTGTTGAAAGATAAGCTCACCTCTGCTCCGGTTTTGACCTTATCGGAGGGCACCAAAGGGTTTGAAGTATATTCTGATGCTTCTCGAGTGGGTTTGGGTTGTGTCCTCATGCAGTATGGTAAGGTTATAGATTATGCCTCGAGACAAATCAAGGTGCATGAGAAGAATTATCTAACTCATGATCTTGAGCTAGCTGCCGTAGTCTTTGCTTTAACGATTTGGAGACACTATCTCTATGGGGTACATGTGGATGTGTTTTCCGACCAAAAGAGTCTTCAATATGTTTTTAGCCAAAAAGAATTGAATCTCTGACAAAGGAGGTGGTTGGAACTCTTGAAAGATTATGATATGAGTGTCCTTTACCATATCGGAAAAGCAAATGTGATTGTGGATGCTTTGAGTCATGTATCTATGGGTAGTGTGTCACATGTGGAAGAAGAGAAAATAGAGTTTGCCCGTGATGTACATAGGCTAACCCGATTGGGTGTCCGACTTGAAGATTCCCCAAAAGAAGGTGTCATGGTCCGTCATAATTCTAAATCATCGGTTGTTGACGTGAAGTCTAAGAAACATCTTGACCCTATTTTGATGGAAATAAAAGAGTCGATTCTCAACAAAGCAATAGAAACTTTCTCTCAAGGAGAAGGTGAGGTGCTTAGGCACCAAAGGAGGTTATGTGTGCCGGATGTGGATGACCTAAGAGAAACAATCTTAGAAGAGGCCCATGGGTCCCGATACTCCATCCATTCGGGAGTCACCAGAATGTATCATGACTTACGTGAGATTTATTGGTGGAACGAAATGAAAAGTGACACAGCAAATTTTGTTGCTCGGTGCTCAAATTTCCAACAAGTCAAAGTTGAGCACCAACGACCGAGAGGTCTAACTCAAGATATTGATACCTCCACTTGGAAGTAGGAAGAGGTCAATATGGAATTCGTGGTAGGTTTTCCTCGAACGCGTATGCAACATGACTCCATTTGGGTCATTGTGGTTAGATTGACTAAATCAGCCCATTTCCTTCCCGTTAAGGTTTCTTATTCGGCAGAATATTATGTTAAGTTGTACATTAAGGAGATTGTGAAGTTGCATGGGGCCCCATTGTCGATTATTTCGCATAGAGGTGCCCATTTTACTTCACATTTTTGGAGGTCTTTCCAAAGTGGGCTTGGTACTCAAGTGAAACTTAGTACAACATTTCACCCTCAAATGGATGGTCAAGCGGAACGCATCATCTAAACCCTAGAGGACATGTTGAGAGTGTGTGTCATTGACTTCAAAGGTAATTGGGATGACCACCTACCTTTGATAGAATTTTCCTACAACAATAGCTACCACTCGAGTATTGCTATGGCACCCTTTGAAGCACTTTATGGTAGAAGGTGTCGATCTCCAGTTGGGGGATTTGAAGTGGGTGAATTTGCTCTTCTTGGTCCCGAGGTTGTCTATGAGTCTACGGAAAAAGTTTGACTTATAAGGGATAGTTGAAAATGGCTCATAGTCGGCAAAAGTCTTATGCCGATAATAGAAAGAGGGACCTTGAATTTAAAGTAGGTGATTGGATGTACTTGAAGATCTCACCCATGAAAGAGGTGATGAGGTTTGCTAAGAAGGGGAAGCTTAGCCCCCGGTATCTTGGGCCTTATGAAATCTTGAAGAGTGTCGGAAAGGTCGCTTATGAGTTGAAATTGGCCATCAAATTGTCCCCGGTTCACCCAGTGTTACATATTTCTATGTTGAAGAAGTTTATAGGTGACCCGGTGTCCATTCTCCCTATAGAAGGTTTAGGGGTGAATGAGAACCTTTCTTATGAAGAGGTTCCGATCAAAATCTTATATCGTCAAGTTAAGAAGTTGAGGAATAAAGAGGTTGCCTCCGTAAAAGTCCTATGGAGAAACCACCTAGTTGAGGGTGCAACATGAGAGGCCGAAGCCGAAGCCGACATGAAGTCCTGTTACCCTCATATTTTCCCTCCTACTCCTAGCCAAAGTAGAGGTTAGTTAGTCTCTCTTAATTTGGTATAAGTTGAAAAATCATGTTTCTTGATGAAAATGACATGATTTCCTTGTATGTGCATATTTTTGTGAAAATTCATGCTTAAGTTGTATTTTGAGTTTTCATGAATTTTTGTTGCTTATGGTTAAAATTGCACCCATAGATGTTGTCTTCATGAGAGTTGTAATGAGCATGCTTGATGTTGTCTTTGTTAAAGAAAGGTCTTGTTGATTGCATAATATATATGTTGATGCTCATTGAATATAGAAAAGGTAGTTCCTTCTATACTTATGTGAAGTAAAGAGTTTTGAGCATAGTGATGTTGTGGATTAAATTCCTATATCATATGATGATATGATGTTGTTGATGTTACTGGTTGTTGTGCGGCTAGTTTGAGTCATTGTCTCCCTAGAAAGAACTCCAACTGACATTTGGGGACGAATGTTCCTAAGGGGGGATATTGTAACACCTCGAAAATTCTATGACTTATGTTAGAGCCTCACCTTATGAATAATGATTCAAAAATAATTAAAATGATGTATCTAAACCTAAATTAATGCAATTGACTTGGTTTGGAAGAGTAAAAGTCTAAACGTCAAGAAACAACGACGTCCGGAAACTAGAAAAGAATGTGTTCTAGTGTGTCTTTAGGTTTTGGGAAGGTTTGGGAGTGTCGTATAATGGTATAATTTTGTAAAAAGGTTTCAATTATGTAAATATATGTTTATAGGGTCAAAACGTTCGAATACGACGTCCCGGGGCCACCCTAAGGGCCCCCGAGGAGGACCCCCACCTTGGCCAAGCAAGTTGCCAAGGCAGCTTGCAAATTACACTTGGAGGGAATACGTCCACGTCGCGGACTAGCTCCCCCAAGGAGAAAAACATTTAGTTCGCGATGAGGTCATATCGCGGACTCCACTGTCTCAAAATTTAATTGCAAATATCTTCAGGGAACAGCTCCGCGTCGCGGACTTGTTCTGCGACAAAAATGTAGAAATTCTCAAATCGATTTTTGCTTCATTAAAGAGTCCAACTAAGTGAGGGTATTTAGGGTACTTTAGAGGACGTGTATATAATGTCTTTGAAGTCAATTTACCTCACTTTTATCACTCAAACACAAAACCCCAAAGATCAAAACCTAAAGTTCCTCCTTCTCTCTACTCTCTCTCTTCTCAAGAACTCCATTGAAGAAGATTGGAACTTCAAGAATAAGATCAACTCTCCAAGGTTTCAACTCAGATTTTCATGGTTAATTCGTCAATAATGTATGGTTGCTTATCACTCTTGGGATTCCTTTCCCCAAAAGGCCCCTTCAAGATGAATTTCAAAATCTCCAATTTCTATGTTTCAACCCAAAAACGTGGGTCTTCTTTCTAAAGTGAATTGATGTTATGAACTGACTTTGATTGATATTATAAGAAGAATTATGGATGAATTGATGTTGTATTGGTGTTTTCTTGAAGAATTCCCCATGAGATCCATGTTTCTCCTTCTTTTCCTAATTCTAACCCTAGTTTGTGTTGGATATTGCTTGAAGGCTAGGAATTGAATGTGATGTTATGTAATTCATGTTTGTATGATGATTCTACCCTAGGTTATGTATAATTTCTATGAAATTAGGGTTGACTCTTTGAATGAAGCCTTGAAGGCTATGAATAGATTATGTCAATTACTTATATTGATGTTGATTATGTTATTACTTCATCAATTATCTTGTATTATGTATTGGTTATGAATTGTTTGGTAATTGAAGTATGAATATCCCATGAAGGGCAAGAAGGTATGAAGGTTGGTTCTTCTTAAACTCAAGCATGAAAGGTGAATTACTTAGATTATAATGATGCTATTCCTAATGTGTTGTTGTGGTGTTGATGACCTTGTTTCCTCATCATTAACTCTCTACACTTGAATTAGCTTCGACGTAAGTATGTATGTTGTGGTATGATTTCTATATGATTGAAAGGTAGTTCTCATAATTATAATGTAATGTAAAGTGAAAGGTTTACCCACTGGCTAAGTGTTTCTAAACTGAAAGGATTGTTACTCACTTATGAACACATATGAGCTATTATGGTAAGATGTCTACATAAGAGTCTAGTAAAGGATAATGTGAACTTATGTGATGACTAAAGATGATTACTAAAGGGAATTAGATGCTTAGCACCGAAGGGGCAGGTAAATGAGATGGGGGTCTCATGTTTAGTAAGTTCGGCTACCTACATGGTTTTTCTCACATTTAGCTATTCCGGATTACCCACGATATATGTTGATTCATGAGATAGACACCCCCACGTTTAGTAAGTAAGGGTTTCTAGAAGAAATCTCCTTGACCCCTAACTATGTGCCCACATAGGACTCTAGCTTAGTGGATCCAACTAGGTAGCTATGGACGAATGAATAAACCTTAGGCAAGTGTTAACCCTCTATTTTCGTTGTGGGAGTAGAACATCGGATTCCATGTAGCTCTCATGGTCTGTGTCGGTTATTTCAATATTCCCCTAATGTTAAAGTAAATGAAGGTATGAAAGGTGTGAAATCTTACTAGGGCTTTCTTAAGGGTTTCTACATATTGTAAGGGAGGGTATGGGAGTTCTCCTGCACATTGCACTGGTTTGATCCTAAGAAATGGTTGTAGAAGTATTCTCTTATGATTATAACTTATGTATGTTGAAGCTATGTTATCTATTATCATTATGAATATGGTAAGTTATGATGAAATATGATCTTATGAATGTAAGCATGAAGTAGGTTGCTTAATGTGATGCTAGGCTCTGAATACGGTTATGGGGTTCTATTCGTTGCATTACACTAGTATTGCTTGGTTTGTCTACATGTTGGGATGATATTATGTTGGTTTGGACTATGATGCATACTTTGTGTGCATATTGGATTTACTTGGTAAAAAGCATGTTTTGACTAAATGTTCTTTTATGCATGTTTCAATGGTTTTTATGCATAGTAGCCATACTTAGTACGTGTGTTGTACTAACCCATATTTTCTCCCTTTTCCCCAAACATCTTGGTACGCGTCGTTGAGGATTCAAGCTTACTTCTCAAGACATTTAGAGTTACTTTCCCAAGTTGGTGAGTCCTCAAGTCTGAGGACAAGACCCTATGATCGAAGTTCTATGTTTAGTTCTTTGGTTATGGTGAAAGACATTGTTATACTTTCCTATTTCAAGACTTCTTATTGATGTAAGGGCTAAGTCTCATTTTCGATACTTCTATGTCTAGATGGTACATTGTGACGAAGTTAGATTCTGTTTTTGATATATGAAGTGAAGTTGAACTTCCAAAGTAAAAGTTTTAAATATTCCGTGATTTTATTCTATGATACATGCTATGACGAATGCTAAGGGCTTGTATAAGACCTCTTCAAGGTCGAATACACCGATAACGCCTACGGGGGGGTCTCGGGTCGTTACAGTATGCTGGGGACGTTTGGTGCATTGCCGAGTGATTCATCAAGCTCTGTAAAGCTTTTCTTAGCATTCTAATGCACCTATCTTCAACCCACACTCTCGAGTGATTAATCAACTTTCTTTTTGTGCGTTGGCCTGTAGCTTATCCAGTTCGTTCCCATTCGGTGGTCACATTTTGGTTTCTAAGTGATTCGGCGCTTTGCCAAATAAATGTTTAGTTCGCTGAGTTTTACAGAACATCTTAGCAGTTATGGATGTTCAAACGGCGGTGACCATCTAGGTCGCTAATCAAGTGGGCAATTCACTGAAACTATTCTTAGCTCGCCGAGTTTTACAAACTCCAGATTTTGAAGATATCTTGAGTGAATCGGTGGATAAGGTCAGATTCACCGACCCCTTTGACGACTCACACTCTTCCAAATTGCCTAAGATCGTGTCAAGAGAAAGTCTTACAAGTCAACTTGACCAACATGACAAATTCTAGGTGTTGTCATGCATGGTTCTATGTAAGCTTATCACACAAGGCATCGAAACTTAAGTCAGACAAGACTCCACACTTTCGCTAGTGTGCAACAGTCATTACAAGAGAATCGATTTGATAAATGGTTAATCACAACGAGATGCAAAGAGTTGGCATATTATCTATGCAATACCATTTGGCCTCATCGTAGTCGTACATTCATGTTTGTTCGATTGTAAGCACTATTTAAGTCATTGGTATTGATCAAAATCGAGACTCAAATTTGCCTAAGAACAACCACTTTCAATCACAAAAGGTGGTGAAAATTTGCGAAATTTTTTCATAAGGGTCAAAATCATTTTTTAGTGAAAAATACAATGAGCTACAAGCTCAAACATCCACATAAAGCAGTATTCTCACAATATAAGCGCGAAACCCGAATATAAACAAAACATGAACATGGGTAGCACACAAAGGTGGGCCTCACCCTACCACAATTAAAAGCATTTGTCCTCAGATACACATGACAAAATATCAAAAATGACAATTAAAGAAAGACAGAGAGGGAGGTAAAGAAGGGATCATGTCTAACCAGTCGCTCTATCTGTCTGGGCATCAGTGCATAGAGTGTTGTCATTCTGCTTATGGTTCTCTTTTTCTTTTCGCTCTGCTTCATCTTCTGCAGCGATATTAGCCTCGATCATATTGTCGAACTCGTGAGTTGCCACAAAGGTGTGTATTGCATTGTTGAACCCTAGAGCCTACGAAGAGATATTAGGGTAAATGGGCACCCTCCTCCTCGAACTGGCTGTCTTGTTCTCGCTCCTTGCAGTTCTTCTAAACTTTTGTGCTCTTATGTGTCTGAGTGGCATGTCTGTAAAGTCTTGAGATAATGTTAGAATATATTTGTCAACCAAAACAAAGACATTCAGCTAAAGAAAGACTAGATAGTCCATTCGGAGTGTCACCGAATACCTTCTCCTAGCCACAAACAATCCACCGAAGGTCAAAGGAGTTAGGGGTGCAGACAAAAGGGGAACAAGGAGACTTTCGGCGAGTCGCCGAGTTCTCTTGGTGACCTCATTCTTCTCGCCGAATGTTACAGACACCACAACAAATAAAACATGACAATAAGGGCGAGATAGGATAATTAGGCGAACCGCGGAGTAGTTCAACGAGCTCTTCATAGTTCACCGAATGACCCAACGTTCCTACTTCTGACCCAACTTCTCAAAATCAGCCCCGCAACCCTCGAAAAGGCAATTTAAGCACAAATTCGACCAGGACCCATAACATACGAATACCACTCATCACACCTTAACTCCACTCAGTGCATTGGAGAACAAGATTGCACAGTCTAGGCAATAGAAACGGAGTTATCGAAGAAAAATCGACACATTAACAATTAATGCCAATAAGGGTGGTTCAACAAATTTCAACAAGCTAACAATATTTGCAAATTAGCAAAATTTTGACAAGATAATAACGGGTTTAAGGTAGCTAACCTTCAAAGTTGATTAAATGGATAATGAGATGCTAGGAAGCACTGTAATCCGACTCTAAGCACCAACCAATCAACCAAAATACTCCAGAATGCAAGTAATATAAAACTAGAGTGTAGATGTGAGTTTGGGTAGGTGAGAAAGTGAGGGAAGGAAATGAAGTTGAAATCTTTTAAGCCTTTGGCTGAAAGAGCGTCAAGTTTTAGCCCATTCGGTGACATTAGTCTAGCTCCCCTACTCACTCAGCAGAATGCCAATTGTTTAGTTTCTTCGCCGGAATTTACAAGACCTCTTGTTTAAGGGGGGTCCATATAGCGGTTTCCATATCGGCGATTCGCCAATAATTTCCAAAGCTCGCCGAGTCTTACAGACTCGAATGTTGAAGATGTCTTGAGTCAAACGGCGGATAAGGTCAGATTCACTGACCCCTTCGGCGACTCACCAAATGCACTATTGCTCGCCATCCTTCACCTTTTCCAACACTTCTCATACTTCAACATGTACAAAGAACACACTATTATCTTCCTATGAAATAAAAATTAATTAAAGGGGTTTTGGGTTGCCTCCCAAATAGCACCTTAGTTAACATCGTGGCATGACGCAAGTTAACAACTAGTCTTCATCCTCAGAGTCAGCCATGGTGTAGTTAGGCGAATCCTCGACAAATGGTGGATAGCTACTTGTCATCAAATGGGTGATCTGAGCATCCTGCAGCTGAACAGTAATGGAGTTTTAGGTAAACGTTTCATTCAACATTTCAATATTGTCATTCATCTCATCTAACTCCTTGTCTTGCTGTTCGAGTTTTTGTTGAATGAGAGAAAGAGCATCATCTGTTTGCACACCCTCATGCTTCTTCCAGTGTCTACCTTCTCGAAGGAAGAAGTTCTTTTCATTTTCCATGGCTTGTGCTTCCAACACCATAACTTGTTTAGACAGAATGTCTACTTGAGCCACTAGTGAGTCCCACTCGTGTTTCTTTTGGGCTTCCTTGTTGGGTTCAACCATACCATGACGGAATGTTGTGATGATTTCGTAGGGCTGGTGGAGCATACCACCTTCAAAAAGTTGATCGACTATGCTCCTATTTTCAGGTCTAAGACCCCGATAGAAGCACTCCAACATCATTTTGTCAGATATTCCATGAGATGGGAATGGTTGTAGCACTGATTGAAACTTCAGCCACATTTCTTGAATTGTCTCATTCCCTACTTGTTTGAACGTCAGGAGGTTGTCCCTGAGGTTCAGTAGTTTCAGGAGGGGATGGTCCGGGTGGTACCCATAATGATCATCCATTCTTATTTCCCTGCTTTGATAATCAAACAAGCAAAACAAAACTACAATTTAGATTAGTAAAGCTAAAACAAAGAAGAATAAAAAATTCTACTTAACTAAGAATTCCCAAATAGCACCACTCCCCGGCAGCAGCACCATTTTGATGTTTGCGTAATCAATAACAACTTCTGATGCAAGTGTCTACAATCATACTATAGTTTAGTAACCCAACCAAGGGTTGGGATCGTTCCCAAGAGAGTGATTTTGAGATTTAATAGAAGGATAAAACTTAGTTCTAACTAGTCGTAGATAAAGATATTAACGATTAAAAACATTGCAAATTAAAGGGGGACACAAAACTGTCAATTAACAATGGGGGGATTTTTCACTAGTAAGTAAAAACATCAAAATAAACAAGGGTTTCTAAGTAATGAGAGGGGATCCTTGGGATGTGATAGGAATACGGGTTAAGCTAGATTATTATCTACGTGCTTTCGATAGATGATTCATAGAATAATTATGACTAGGCTATACTTTAAAGGGGATAAGCTCTCTCTCGAGCAAGTTACCCCGTTTCAAGCAGGTTCCTCTCGGACACCCACTTGCCGCATAAAGAAAAGCCTCCGCCTTAACCCACTCACTCTCTCGAGCTGATTGTGTGGACATGGGACTAGGGTTCACTCTCTCGAGCTGAACCTCATGTCGACCCACTCGCACTATCCATCAATTTAATGGTCTAAGTTTTAAGACCTCTCTCTCGAGCAAGCCAAAAACACATATATGAGATTATATTTGCAACAGCAACCTCATTAAGTTCATCCACAACCACTAAATTAAATCACAATTAAACTACGATTAAACTACCAGCAAGCAAGACCCAACAATTATCATAACCCAAATTCACTAAATCACACCCCAAGAATTAGGGTTTTTTGCCACACATGTAGAAGAGATAGAAATTTATACCAAATTGAGCTTGCATTCAACTAAGTATGAAGATTTAAGTGTTGATACAGGCCAAATTTGAATAATCCAAGAGACCCAAACCCAAATCTTGAAGATGAAACCCGTTGGATTTTCATGTCTTCAAAACCCTCTCAAACTTAGAGAAAAAATATAAAAAATTACTATTCTATATGAAAATTATAATAATTGTTCGACTCTTAAAGCTACAACTCTAACTAGTATTTATAGATTCCACAGATTCGTGTTGTAGCGGATCATTCGGCGTCGTTAGTTGGAATCGCCGATCAACTCGGCGATTCGCCCTTTGGTGTAGTTCATCGCCATCTTGCACCAACCTTTAGCATCGCCGTTCTCTGGGTCATTCGGTGACATGGTACTACTTCACGGAACTGCTTAGTGATGGACCGACTGCTCATTTTTTTCGCCGACTTGATCCTTTTCTTCAAGGCTCAGCACACTGGAACAAAAGGCGAATTAAGATCCTTCGGCGACTCAACAAGTGGACTCCGCGATCGTCAGACCTTCATTTCTTCATTCTTTTCAGCCCTTTCATTCCTTTTTGTGACGTAGTGTCCATGCTTTCCTTCAAACATCAAATACCTGAAACTTAAGGGTTTTCATCAGATATTGAGATAAAATAAGCATGTGAGGACACAATTTCTATTAAAGTATTGTGCTAAAAGAGTCCAATTTGTGGACTTCATCAATAAACAATCTCATTATGTAACATGATGTGAAGAATTAGTGCTCTTGATGGTATTTTCTATTGTTGTCAAGTAAAAATAATTCTCCTGTTCTATGTTGAAAAATATATTCTATCCTTTTATTAGAACTTCTTATTTTTTTTGCTTCACCATTGTCTAGAAGTTCTAATGAAAGGAGAATGCATGTGCTTTAACAAAGATCATGCAAAAGATTTTCTACTAAAATGAAAGCATGTCTAGTGTCCTAAAAATATGAGGACTCACCACTAAATCTGTTGAATGCAGATCGAGAACCGATATATGTGTTATGTGGATGCTGAGTACCTGAACCTACATCATGAAACAATGTATTACAATGTATCCGTCAGTAGTTGGAATGTACTAAGCATATAGATACTAAACTGAATAAAGTATATAGGCTGAACAATACATAATTGAGTAGTGATATACTCTAAACAAGGATATTGGTCACGACCAAGGGTTACACCCTAGATGTAACATGGCGTATAGGACCCCGAGAGGTCCCATACAACTCACATAACATAACAAATAGAACAAAAGAGGTAAAGACAACATTCCAACTCCAAAAGTTTTATAAAAGTCACGTGGAAGTGTAAACAATGTCTGAATAACCATCTAAAACAATATATTTAAATTAGGCCTAGCCCATACGTATTGTCCAAAACATGAAATAAGAAACAAACTAAGAACAATGAAAATCCATACTTGAGGCATTAGGACTCTCCAAAACTCGGAAAGCTTGCAATCAACAACTAAGCACGAAACTGTGAAAACTAACTATCGGACCCTACATTTGGGAAATATAGGAAAGAGTATGTGTTAGTACAAAACAATGTATCAAGTATGATAGTTATGCATAAAACACTTAAATCATTCTAAAATAGGACATGCAATGACCAAGCTAAAACGTGATATAAAAGGGTTAGAAAACATAAGACATGGAAAATGCAAGCTAACAATATTTAGAACCTTTGAAAACATGTGAGATACTTCTTTAAGTAACCTTAGTTCATTATTATTGTGGTAAGTAGCCTTAACTGACATACAGACCATGTGAGCTATAACATGATACCCGGTGTCTCCCACAATTAAAAGGGTTGTCCTACTTTCCAAGCTAGAACCATGAACTTCTAGCTTAAGTTGATCCACTACCTAATGTCTATCTAAACAATCATCCTATGGGGGAACATAGGTAAGGTATAAGGAGATTTCTTCTAGAAACCTAGCCACTAGTCACAAGAGAGCTTCCATCTCTGAATCCTCTCGGTGGTAAACATAAATCCCACGAAATAGTCATTTCTTACTTGTTCTTATTATCCATGGAAATGCATGTCATCTTTCCAATCAAAGCTAGGACATAAGTCATCCATGGAAAGGTATAATTAAATACCCAATCGAAGCTAGGATCCATTAGGAAAACTTTTTGTCTTTGATTCAATTATGTGAGAAAACCTTTCAACCTTAAAATATTTACTATGAGAGAAAACCTTTCACAATCATAATTTTATGTGTTTATGAGAAATCCTTTCAACAACATCACCATTGATACTTCACTCTCAAAGCATCCAAACATTTACATAGATTTCATCAGAACTTGCATAATTCCATAATTCACCTTTCAAGGTTCAAAACCCACATTCAGCAATCAACATTTATAAAACATCGGTTAGGCATGGGTTTCATCATAAATTCATGTGATTCTATCAATTCATGCTTGATTTAATAAAACTCTTACTTCATAATGCAATACCCACATTATATTCTCTGAACTTTGTAAACATGAGGATTACATGGGTTCATTGGGGAGTCTTCATAAAATCATAGTATTTCATCAATTGGAGCATAAGAGATCGTAATTCAATCATTTAAATTAATAATCAAGAGAACCCATGGAAATTGAAAAAAACCGTAACTCAATTGGGGATTTCTATCTTGGATATTAGGAACTCCATTAATGGAAGGAAACGATGGATGAAAACTATCATACCTCTAAGCCAATTGCTTATCTTCAATGAGGAATGGAGACTTGACTTGAAAACCTAGGTTGAATCTTCTTCTTCAAGCTTTTAGAGAGAGAAATATCCTTGGGAATGAAAAACTCAACTTCTTTTTGGTGAATTTGAACAAAATGAGGTGAATGAACTAATTTAGGAGTTGAAATCACTTATACAGGTCAATATATGAAGGTTAAAATGACGTAGTATAGGGATAAAATTATAACGGAAGGACAAAACTACCCCAAAAATAATTGCCGACCTACCATCGACGACTCTTGATTGACAGTTAGTCCTGCAGCACTGTCTTTCACCATCGGAAAGTGAATTTAGGGGTCCTGACCTACGGACCCTCGACCATAGGCCGTGGACCACACGATGGTCCGTTGGTCCGCCCATGGTTCGGGCTCCTCTAAACCTTGCATGGTGGCCAATCCATGGACAACACCCACGGTCTGTGGTTCACCTTACAATTCGTGGTTGCCTCTCCTGGATTGCACCAAAAACCTATGAAAACTTACTAATATGCCCCTTCTTGTTTCTAGGGTGTTACAATATCACCCCCATTTGATCATTCGTCCTCGAATGAGATTCAAGCTAGTTGGAAACAAGTAAGAGAGAAACTTACAACTCAATTATTAATGAAACCTTATCTAAATTCATTTAACCAAGGAGGAAATCCAACTCATAGCTAAAACATGCTCAAAACATCATAAGAGGGGTGAAAACTAAATCTAACAGACCATCATGCATGCAACAAACATATCCTAGGAGGAAACATCAACCCCAAACTGAACACATCAAAAAACATCACATCATGAAGTCTATACATAACTCGTACTCGATGCACATAAACATCTAAATATCAATCAAATGAACTCATTTTCTGAACACTTAAAACTATTTCATGAACAATTATAATTGAAGAAATCATGGGAACATCTAGGACATGTGACTCAAAAACAAAGAGTGAACCATGTGGAACTTATTTCCTCAAGCTAGAGTATGGGTAGAAGGAAAGAGAAGAGGATATTGGGACATCATATCGGCCTCGACTTCCCAAGTAGCACCCTCAACTAACTTATTCCTCCACAACACTTTCATGGAAGAAACTTATTTATTTCTCAACTCTTTGACTTGCCGGTCTAAAATTTCAACCGAAACTTCTTCATAAGAAAGATTCTCCTTAATTCCCAAACCTTCTAAGGGAACTATGGATGTCGGGTCACCAACACATTCTTCGACATAGACACATGGAAATCCAGATGCACTGATCCCAACTCCTTAGGAAATTCTAGTTCATAAGAAACCTAACCAATACGCCTCAAAATCAGATATGGGCCTACAGAACGGGGACTAAGCTTCCAATTCTTACCAAACCTCATTGCATCCTTCATGGTTAAAATTTTCAAGTAGACCCAATCGTGAACATCAAACTCACAATATCTTCTTCTAACATCGACGTATGACTTTTGTTGACTTTGAGCCATTTTCAGCCTTTCTCTATTAAGTCAAACCATATCTATGGCCTCATGTACCAACTCATGACCTATAAGGACAACTTATTGTATCTCAAATCAACCTATACGAGATTTACACCTCCTACAATACAATGCCTCAAATGGAGCCATATAAATACTAGAATGATAGTTATTGTTATAAGCATAATCAATCAATGGCAACTGGTCATCCCAATTAGCCTTAAAATCAATCACACAAGCTCTCACCATGTTTTCCAATGTTTGGATAGTATGCTCCACTTTCCCATTTGTTTAGGGATGAAAGGTCGTACTAAGCTTGACACGAGTACCAAGACCTTTTTGGAAAGACATCCAAAACATAAAAGTGAAATGGGTACCACGATCGAAAATAATGGAAAAAGGCACTCAATGTAACTTTACCATTTCTCTTAAGTACAACTTAGCATAATTCTCTGCCGAATAGCAAACCTTGACGGGAATAAAATGACCTGATTTCATCATTCAATCTATTATAACCAAAATCGAGTCATGTTGTCATCGGGTGCAAGACAAATCAACAATAAATTCCATGTTCAAATCTTCCCAGTTTCAAGCAGGAATGCAAATGTCTTTGGACAAACCACCTGGTTTATAATGCTCAACTGTCAGTTGTTGAAAATTAGGACACTTGGTCACAAATTCCACAATTTTCTTCTTCATCCCATTCCACCAATAGACCTCCCGTAAATCACGGTACATATTGGTGGCTCCCATGTTTATAGAGTATCGAGATTGTGGGCTTCTAACATGCACCAACTAATGTCTATCTTGACAATCATCCTATGGAGGCACATAGGTAAGGAACACGGAGATTGCTTCTAGAAACCCGACCTCTACAAATAGAAGAGCTTCCATCTCAATATCCTCTCGGTGCTAAGCATAAATCCCACAAAATAGTCAATTCTTACTTGTTCATATTATCCATAGAAAGGAACGTCATCTTGCCAATCCAAGCTAGGACATAAGTCATCCATGGAAAGGTATGATTTCATAACCAATCCAAGCCAGATTGCATTAGAATATCTCTTTTGTTTGATTCAATTAGGTGAGAAGACCTTCCAACCGCAGAATCTTTACTATGTGAGAAAAGCTTTTACAATCATAATTTTATGTGTTTATGAGAAATACTTTCAACAACACAACAAAAACATCACCATTGATACTTCACTCTCAAAACATCCTTAAAACATTTACATAGATTTGATAAGAACATGCATAATTCTATAACTCACCTTTCAAAGTTCAAAACGCACTTTCAACCATCAACATTTATAAAACATGGGTTAGGCAAGGATTTTATCAAAATTGATGCAATTCTATTAATTCGTGCTTGATTTCATAAAACTCTTTCTTCATAATACAAGACCCATATTATATGCTCATAACTTGAAAAATTGTGTTATTACATGGGTTGATAGGGGAATAATCATAAAATAATAGTATTTCATTAATTCATGCATAAGAGATAAATTAAAGAAAACCCTAACTCAATTTGGAATTTCTAACATTGAAATTAGGAGAATTTGTTAAATCCATGGATGAAAACTATCGTACCGCTAAGCCAATTTCTTATCTTTAATGGAGGAATGGAGACTTGAGTCGAAACCCTACAGTGAATCTTCTTCTTTATGCTTCTATAGAGAGAAATATCCTTTGGAGAGAAAGACTCAACTTATTTTTGGTGAATTTAAAGAGAATTAGGTGAATGAACTAATTTTAAGGTAGTAATCACTCATATAGGTCTATATATGAAGGGTAAAAATATGTAGTATAAGTATAAAATAATAAGGAAAAGACCTAACTACCCCTAAAATAACTGCCAACCTACTATCAACGAACCTTGACCGATGAACCATGGACTAACCGATGGTCCACCCTGCACCACCGTCATTCTCTATCGGAAAGTGACTTTTGTGGTACTATTGTAGGGACCCTAGACCAAAGGCCGTGGACCGCACGACGGTCAACTCTTTATAAAGATTAGCAATTGTGAGTTTTGGGTAAGGTATGTATCTTTCCTTTGTCATATTGTGTCAAGTATGGGTATTTTGGTGGATCCTAAAAAGACAGATGTGGTCAATATTTGTCCTAGAACTCTATTACCTTTGGATATTAGAAGTTTCTTGGGTTTTCGTAATTATTATCGATGATTTTTCGAAGGGTTTTATTCTATTGCTTCTCCATTGACGGCTTTGACTCAAAAGAAGGCGAAGTTTGTGTGGTCTGAATTATGTGAGAAAAATTTCCAAGAGTTGAAAGATAGACTTACTTCCACTTCGATTTTGACTTTACCGGAAGGGACAGATAGTTTTGTGGTATATTGTGATGCCTCAAGAATTGGGTTGGGATGTGAGCTTATGAAAGTAGAAAGGTTATTGTCTATGCTTCAAGAAAACTTAAGGTCGATGAGAAAAAATTTCTTCCCCACGATCTTGATTTAGTGGCGGTGGTTTTTGCCTTAAAGATATAGAGGCATTATTTTTATGGTGTTCATGTACATGTGTTCAACTACCACAAGATCTTGAAATATGTGTCTAATTAGAAAGATCTAAATCTTCACCAAAGAAGGCGGCTTGGGTTATTGAAAGAGTATGATATGAGTGTCATCTATTACCCCGGCAAGGCAAATTTTGTAGTGGATGCTCTTAGTAGGTTGTCTATGTGTAGTGTTTCTCACATTGATGAGGATAAGAAGGAATTGGTACGAGAAGTACATAGATTGACCCGTTTGGCTGTTCAGTTAGTAGATTCTACCAAGGGTGGTGTTGTGATTCAAAATGGTTCCAAATCATCTTTCATGAGTGATGTGAAAGCTACGCAATGTCTTGATCCAAATTTGGAAGAATTGAAGGAAGCACTGCTCAACTAGTCCGTTGAGAGTTTATCCCAAGGGGGAGATGGTGTACTTAGATACTAAGGTTGATTGTGTGTTCTAAATGGTGATGACTTATGGGAACAAAATCTTAATAGAATCCCATAGTTCTCAGTATTATATTCACCTGGGAGTCACCAAGATGTATACTAATTTGCGGGAGATATATTATGGAATTGGATGAATAAGGATATTATGAAATTTGTAGCTAACTATCCAATTTGCCAACAAGTGAAAGTTGAGAATCAGAAATTGGGAGGTTTATCCCAAGGTATTAGCCTTCCTACATGGAAGTGGAAAGACATGAATATGGTCTTTATAGTAAGGTTTCCACGTACTCGGCCACAATATGATTCGATTTGGGTCATAGTACACCGAATGAAGAAATCAGTTTATTTCATTCCTGTCAAAGTTTCTTATTTGGCTAAACACTATGCTAGGTTATATTTGAGGGAAATGGTAAGGTTGCATGGTGTGCCCTTCTCCATTATCTTAGATAGGGGTACTCAGTTTACTTCTCAGGTTTAGAAGTCATTCCAAAAGGGTCTTGGCACTAAAGTGAAGCGTTGCATGACTTTTCAACCACAAACCAATGGGCAAGAGGAGTGAACGATCCAATCTTTAGAGGATATGTTGAGAGCATATGTCATCTATTTTAAGGGAAATTTGTATGATCACTTTCCGTTGATAGAGTTTGCTTATTATAATAGCTACCATTCTAGTATTGGTATGGCCCTATTAAAGCTCTTTGTAGGAGGTGTAGATCCCCCATAGGGTGGTTTGAGGTGGGTAAAGTTGCCTTGATAGGACCCGAATTAGTTCATGAGGGTATGGAGAAAGTCCGGCTTATTAGAAAGAGGTTGAGAACAGCCTAAAGCCGATAAATAGGCCTGTATCAAATTTTGAGAAGTGTTAGTAAGGTTGCTTTTGAACTTGATTTAGCAACGCTGCATCCGCTGTTGCATGTCTCTATGCTTAAGAAGTGTGTCAGAGATCTGACATCCATAGATCCCTTAAAAGGCTTGGGGGTTGATGGGAGTCTCTCTTATTGAAGAGGTACCGATAGAGATCCCAAAGCGGCAAGTTAAGAAGTTGAGGAAAAAGGAAGTTGCTTCCGTGAAACTATTGTGGAGGAATCAATTAATTGAGGGTGCTACTTGGGAGGCCGAGGCCTATATGAAGTACTAGTATCCCCATCTTTTTCCTTCTAGTCTAGCTTGAGTTAATGAGTCTTTCTCTCAAATATTTCTCTCTCTAGAACTTGAAGAAGAAGAATGAATTTGATATAGGATCAAGGTCAAGTCTCCATACCTAAAGAATTTGTGGCCTTTGTAATCAAGGTATGATGGCTTTTCATCCATAAATTCCTTCTATCCATGGAGTCCCTATGTTTTCCCAAATTGAGAAGATGAAATTCCCCAATTTGAGTTAGGGTTTCTTCCAATGTTGTGAGTATTGATGAATGTTGATCCAATTGAATGAGTTATGATTGTTTATGCTTGAATTGAGTAGATTCAATGATTTTAGGATAAAATTACATGTACCAATAACTAAACCATGTCTAAAATGATGAAATTGATGTAATAGGGATTTTTTGGCACGAAAGGAAAATGTATGGGTTGAGATGTATTAATTCTAAGATTGATGAGAAACATTAGAATGGAAGCTTATATAATCAATCATGGTTATATTTCTTTGAGATTAACAATTATGATATGATTATGATGTTGAATTTCTTGAGATTGAGCATATAGAATGACTATGAGATATAAGGCTTTCAGAATAAAGCTTATGTTGTCAATTGTTCACTATTGATGTATTCGTTCTGGAAGGGATAGTTCCCACATGAATTGCTTATGTTATGAATGTGAAAGGCATTCTCACATTGAATGATTCTAGGTTGAAGTGATTGCTCACCTAAAATGAATCTAATTCTAATTACTAAGAAATTCATGAGGGTAGAGCCGATTACCCATGACCTCCAAATGAGATGGATATGAGGCGATTGCCTATATTCCATGATGAAAGATAACGAGGAGATTACCCTTATTCCTTAAAGTTGACTAAGAGGCAACTCGCCATGTACTTATGACATGATATTTGACAAGAGGAGAGAACCCATGATCCTTATAGAATGACAGGGGGCGAATACCTTTTTGACATGATGTTGGACAAGAGTCGAATACCCATAATCCATATGTTAAGCTCGACTAAAGACGAGTACCCATGATCCAGATAAGGACTACAGGCAACTACCTATGTTCCTTTTTTGTAAGACAAACATGTGATTCCCCATGTCCATAAAAGATAGGATAGATTATGATACGATGTATGATGAGCTTGGATTGTTGCTTGAGTTTCCTTGCATGATATGCTTGACTAGAGGTGGATGACCAAAGTCTTGACGAAGGATAAGTTGAGGTTACTTCAAGAAGTATTCCTCCTATGTTATGATGATTTATGTGCATTGATTATGCTTATGACTTATTTTGTTATCTCTTATGCTTATGTTTATGTTTATGTTGGCAATCATATTTAGTACATGTTTGTACTAACGCATACTCTTGCCTACATTTCTTATCCAAATGTAGGGTCCACCGGTATTGACTGTCATCCCCGTGGCTAGGATCTTAGTAGAGCAAGGCTTGAAGATTGGTGAGTCCTCATAGCATTAGAGGATATGGCCACCATTTCTCTTATGTCCTTTCATTTTCTATTTTGAACGCTATTGTGTGGGTTGTGTCCCATGATATTCATGTTTTAGATGGTTTAGATAAGTGTAATAGACTTCCGCTTTCTGAAATAAAACTTTGATGTTGGTTGAAAAATGTTTTAAATTTCCGCTCATTTCTATTATCTTATGTTATGAAAGCCAAGTGGGTTTATATGAGGCCTCTTAGGGTCTTGTATGCCATGTTATGTCTAGGGGGTACCCCTAGGTCATGACATCCAACTTTTATCATAGGATCGTGGGTAATCACCTTTAATCCTACTTTAAGGAATATGGGTAATCGACTTTTATCCTTTGCATTAATGCATCATGGGTAATCGCCTCTAGCCCTCCTTATTTTCATAGTTTCTTAACATAGATTCATTTTAGATGAGAAATCCTTTCAACCTAGAATCATTCAATGTGAGAAAGCCTTCCACATTCATACACAAGAAATAAAGTGGGAAAATCCTTTCCGCAACAATCACATCAATAATCAACAATTAATAACATATGCTTTCCTCTCAAAGCAATTCATATCTTAAATCATCACATATGCTTCAATTTCAAAGCAATCCAAATTGCATCTTATTTATCCTATAGGAATACACATAAATCTATATATTCTCCTTTCATAGAGTAAAACCCATTTTTAATTGAATTTTTTCTTAGAAACATGGGTTTAGCATGGGTACATGAAATTTCATCATAAAAACATGGAATCCTTTAAATTCATGCATAATCAATCATGATTTCATCAATTGAATCAACATTCATCAGAACTTATAACTTTGAAGAAAACCATAACTCAAATTAGGGAATTTCTACTTTTGAATATGGAAAACTTGGGGGCTCCATGCATGAAAAGATATCATATCTTGCTATCAAAGCCCAAAAATATAAGAATGGAGGCTTGACATTGAACTCTAGCTTGAATCTTCTTTTTCGAACGTCTAAAGAGAAAAATATCTTTGGGAGAGAAAGACTAAACTTATTTTTGTGAATTTGAAGAGAATGAACTAATTTTGGATTAAATTAACTTATATAGGGTTCCTAGGCATAGACAAAACGATATAGAATTTTTTAATGAAATACTCCTGAACTTACAGCTGACGTAATCCCTACACAGTAAGATCCTTGAGCCATCTAAGGGTCCACGAGTCCTCTTGGCTGTTGTGGCACTTGGAACAGTGGCTTGGAATCCCCCCCCCCCCCAAAACTCCACTTACTGAACACGACCCAATCCACGATCCATCATGACTTTCACGATAAGTCTAGTGCCTCGTGTGGAGGGTTAGGCTTAATGTAGCTACTGCCTCCCCTTTCACAAGCATGACTACGCGCAGTGGTGCTCGCCAAAATCCGTCTAGGTGCTCTTTGTAGGGATGCCCTCTTTTGATCAACACTGTGAACGTTCACAAGTCACACTACAACGAGCAGTGGTGCTAACCATAAGTCATCTAGGTGCTCGTGGTGCCCTTCATGACTCATCTAGGCCTTTGTGAAGGGTGCCCAGGCTCAGTCTTTGGCTTGTGACCTCTCACTTGGTCCCTTACCAACAAACATTGTTGGAGCATATTTAAACTATTGTGTGAACTTCGAAGCATATTTCTTCACACTCATACCTCTTTGACGAAGGTTGATGAACTCAAGCACCTTTTCTTTCCCCATCTCAAGGCGAAAGAACTTGTTAAGAAAAGTGGCCTTAAACTTCTCCCAATCATGAGGGCCCACATCTTCCGATCTCCCTCCTTTCCATTGGTTGTACCATATTTGAGCCACACCCTTAAGTTGATAAGTGGCCAACTCTGCCTTTTCCACTTCCATCACTCTTATGATCATCAACACCTTGTAAACCTCATCAATGAACTATTTAGTATCTTCCTCAAGCTTAGAACCATAAAACTCCGGAGGATTCATCCTAGTGAAGTCCCTCACTCTAGATGTCGTTGTACCAACATTTGGGTTCACGGGAACAGCACCCTCCCTATTTTCTTGGGTCGTCATGGCTTGATCTAATGCATTAAAAATAGTCCTAAACTCCATATCAGTCACTTACTCGGCCAAAGGATCGATCGGAACTTGAGGAGCTTGGGGAGGATCTTCTTGTTCTGTATTATCCCTCACATTCCGTTTAGAATAAGCTCTTTCAGTAGCCATATCATATAGAGAATCGGATAAGGATTAGGAGAGACATCTTATAGAGTTAAATGTTTTGCTCTGATTTCCAAGTTTGTCACGACCCATGAGTACCCCTTAGATGTAAAATGGTGTATAGGACCCCAAGAGGCCTCATACAAGCCACTTAGCATTCATAACATAAGAAATAGAACAAAAGAGGTAAAGACAATATTTCAAGTCCAAAAGTTTTATAAAAGTAAAGAAGAAGTCTAATGACTTTGTCTCAATAGCCATCTAATACAATAGAATGAAATTAGGTCTAGCCCATACATCATGTCCAAAACATGAAATAAGAAAGAAAGTAAAAACAATGAAAATCTGTCCTTGAAGCATGAGGACTCACCAAAGCTCGGGAATCTGCAATCAACCACTAGCCACGAAACAAAGAAACATGACTGTCGGACCCTACATTTGGGGAAATGTATGCAAGAGTATGCGTTAGTACAAAAAAATATACCAAGTATGATAGCTATGCATAAAACATTTTAATCATGCTAAAATAAGACATTTCATGACATGCAATTGACCAAGCTAAACATGGCCTAAGAAGGGTTCAAAAACATAAGTTATACAACATGGTCAATGCAAGCTAGCATCTTTTAAACCTTTGAACACATATGAGATACTCTTTGAGTTAACCTTAGTTCTTTATTATTGTGGGAAGTAGCCTTAACCGACATAGAGACCATGTGAGCTATAACATGATCCCCCGGTGTCTCCCACAGCGAAAAGGGTTGTCCTAATTGCCAAGGTCTGTCTAGACTATGATCCTATGGGGGAACAAAAGTAAGGAATAAGGATATTTCTTCTAGAAACCTGACCTCTAGTAACGGGAGAGCTTCCATTTCTATATCCTCTCGGTACTAAGAATAAATCCCACGGAGTACTCATTTCTTACTTATTCTGATTATCCATGGAAGGGCACATCATCTTGCAAATCCAAGTTGGGTCATAAGTCATCTATTGAAAGGTTTCATTCAATAACCAATCCAAGCTAGGCTTCATTAGAAAAGCTCTTTATCTTTGATTCATTTTGGTGAGAAAACCTTTCAACCTTAGAACACTTACTATGAGAGAAAACTTTTCACAATTATGTTTTCATGTGTATATGATAAAATCTTTCAAGAACATAACAACAACATCATCATTGATACTTTACTCTTAAAAAATACTTAAAACATTTTCATACATTTCATAAGAACATGTATAATTCCATAATTTACCTTTGAAGGTTCTCAGCCCACTTTCAATAATAAACATTTAGAAAACATAGGTTAGATATGGATTTCATCCTAAATTCGTGTATTTCTATCAATACATGTTTGATTTAATAAAAGTCTTCCTTCATAATGAAAATTCCACATCCTATGATCATAATTTGGAAAACTTGGGGATTACATGTGTTCAAAGGGGAAACATTATAAAATCAGAGTATTTAATCAATTCATGCATAAGAGATGATAATCCAATGAATTAAATCAATAATTAAAGGAACCCATAATATAGAATAAAAATCCTAACTTAATTGGGTATTTCTAACTTTGAAAATAAGAGAATTTGGAAACTCCATGAATGGAAGGAATCCATGGATGAAAACTATCATACCTGAACCAATTGCTTATCTTCAATAGATGAATGCAGAAATAACCTGAAACCCTAGGTTTAATGTTCTTCTTTAAGCTTCTAGAGAGAGAAATCTCCTTGGAAGAGAAAACATCAACTTCTTTTCGTTAATTTGAAGAGAATGAAGTGAATAAACTAATTTGGAGGTTAAAATACTTATATTGGGGTCTTAGTGAAAGCCAAATTAACATAGTATTAGGCTAGACTAATTAGGAAAATACCTAGCTTCCCCAAAAAATAATTGTCGACTTACAATTGACGCCCCTTGACTGACAGACCTTCAACTGACCAACGGTCCATCCTGTACCACCGTCGACTATGGTTAGAAACCAGAATTTGGGGGGTCTGGACCATAGGCCCTCAACCACAGACTGTGGACCCACCAAAGGTCCATTAGTTCGGTCGTGGTTCTGGCTTTCTGAATCCTAGTTGGCGTTACCAACAAAGAACCACACCTACAATTCGTGGTCCCATCCACGAGTTGTGGTTGGCCTCTGTCTATTGGCACCTACAACTTCAAAAATTTGCTATTTTGTCCTTGTTCAAATCTGGGGTGTTACACCAGCTTACTTGAACAACGTTGTCATGAATCAACTTGGGAGGAAGGGGCCCCTTGTTGTTGCCCCAATAAGAATCCTTCCCTCCAACACTATTTATTCCCCCACATTTAGAATGACCCCTTGGATAGCATAGACCACCTCCAAAGGCCAAAAAATAGGTACATCGGTAATGTTACCTTACACATGAATCCTTTGGGCCATGAATATCAGCCATCTCATGGCATCAATGGTGAGGTAGAGGTTGCTGATACCCTTGCTGTTGGGCTAAGAGACCGGACCCTAGAACTCCTCCTTTACTAGCATATCTTATAACCACCTCGGGTCTATCCCTTTTAGCAGGGTCTCATATTCTACATTCAAGTCCTCCAGAACTTGTAGCACCTTGTTGACCATATGGGCCTCCACTGAAATGTCCAATATTCAGATACAAATAATGGGGTTGAAATCTTGACAGCGCATAGTGGGAAGAAGGGCATACAACTCCCTTACCTAGCTAAAACACGTAGAAGAGGGAGCCTCAACCAAATGGTCTTAAATAAACTCTTCTTGTCGATCATGGAAGCACTAGCCTTCTCCACCACACCTTGCATGTGGAATGCCCTCTCAAATCAAAACTTAGTTCCCCGATAGTCATGATACCTCTCTTAACTTGGATCATTGGGAAGCCTCACGAAGGGTAAACCTTCCTTAATTATGTCATGCATCGTATCATAGAATCTGCAAAATACATTATTATGCGGATTAGAACTCATACATTTACATAGGAAGAACACTCTGAGAAAAATCTAGGCTTTAGTCGGATTGGGAGGCTACTATCTACAGCCTGCCACTATACTATAGCATAAGCAAGGCCACTATAGATGCCTTTATCGTCACAAACACCTCACTTTAAAAAATTTACTCGATATAAGTGTTCCTAAAGTTCCCTACTATAAAAATATACAGAACTTCAGGTATTCTAACTCCTAAATATTTCTTGAATTCAAGATTCTAACAAATAACAACCCTAAACTACCTCCATCATTTTGGACCCATTTTCGGCCCTATATTTTGTACGCCCAGAATGCTATAGAAGCATTGTAAACATAAGGGAAACCCCCATGCTCTAGAAATTAAAAAAATCATATGTGAGAACTTTCTAAATTCAAAACAAACCCAAATGCCTATTCTACTTAACAAATTCGAAGAAAGAAATAGTCTTTATATTCATAGTCAAGTAAGGAGAATAGGTGTCACGACCTTGACTCATCATGAGTGGGAACCACACTAACCCTATGGTGGGATAATAAACTACCGACTAAATCTAACCCACCAAACAATTTAAGAAACCAATCAACGATATAAGAAATACTAAGAAAATCTTAAAATAATTAAACGTTTGAGTTGTGATAAACTCAACCACTAATCTAAAACAACTGTAGAATAAACTCCTTAAAACCAAAAAAGTCATTTAACCAAATCATTTAACATTCTAATTTAGGGGATGCAAATCAAAAACAAAGAAGAAAATCATAAATCTAGAATGTCTGAGTCTCAATAAGGGACTAAGAAAGTAGAGAGGAATCTATAGTAGCCTAGAGGAAGTGGCTCACCTTTGGATTCATATTGTGGAGGTCTCACAGTGGAGATCGTGAATCAGCCGCATGAAGATTCCTTGTACCCAAAAGAGAGAACAAGTGAACTATTAATACATAACAACAACGTACTGGTAGGTTCCCCGTCTAGCTCCAATATATGAAATATGGATAGGCAACAAAAACTCGCTAAGCAGATAATGCATAATTAAAACACCAATATAACATGGTTCAAAATTTATATACATTACAACAAGAATCATCACAACACAAAACGCCAATCAAACCCACTCAAACAAAACGTTAATGTATCGTTGTGGTACCTAATCCAAATTTCTTGTACCACTGTGGTACCTTTTCCAATGTTAGTTTATAGATGTGGTACCTTTTTCCATGTATGTGTACCAGCATAATAGCCATTCCAAATGATAATGTACAGGCATGATACCCTATCCCACTCATCAAGACACATCACAATAACAATAACATTCATGGAACACATTCATTGCATGTGATAGGCAAAAACTTTACATTTAACATCATGTCTTACCTACATCCTTAATCATATATAATGCATTCATTACTACTAATATAGCTAACAAGCACATATAGAAATATGGGAGAATAACAACCAAACCTAAATTTTAGCTTCTCCTTGGTCTAAATACTAATAAGACACACTAATGAATCAAAGATGGTCTAACTATACGAGAATGATGACCAAATCCTACGCCATGATATTCCTATGATAATTTTACCCCACCATAGTTCTTTACACCATTAATTCAAGTTGAAAAACATTCCCCCTGATTAACAACCTATATTAACAAGGGTTAATAATCCAAATACAAGTTAGAGAAGTAATCAACCTACCTTTACCAATGAATTTGGGTGAAAATAGAAGAAAACTACCCTAAATTGTATTTCACGACTATAATAATGAAGTTGCAGGAAATAAGGGGTTTTTGGGACTTTTCTGCACAAAACAATGATTAATATTGCTATAGCGACATCACCATAGCGGCCCACCCGCTATAGGGAGAATAATTCATCCTGCTATATTAATGTGACATCTGCTATAATGTTTTAAATGGAGATAGAGACCTGTAATTCCTTTCTCGAACCCTCTTTTTGCAACACATCATCAGATCTTTACATCCTAAACTAACCAATTCATGCAAAACCTGATATCGGGAGTTTTACTCACCCAAATTCAATTCTGAAAGTCCATATGGATTCCTTAATTTATTGGATACTGGAAAGTATAAAGGAAGTCGATATATATCACCCTACCCATTTTGGAATGTGCCCAAACCTTACCTCAATAAAATTATATCAAAGATTCACCTAGCTCAAATTTTTTAAGTCTGTACCCAGACTTTTCTGGCTCAAATATTTCTCCAATTACCTCTCCATAAAGACTATTAGGGGTCTTTAAAATAGATATCAATTTACACATCGCTCGTCCCCGAGTGATCAATAAGAAAATTGGGCTAAACACAAATGTTGTAGTACTTGAGTCCTAAAAAAAGAAAGGGTAATTGTCTCGCATGTATCTCTCTGTTTCCAAGGTAGACTCCTTAACTAGAGGATGCTTCCACTGAACCTTAACTGATTTGATCTCTTTTGTCCTCAACTTTTTGTAACATCTCGATCAAGAACTGCCTTGGGTTCCTCTTCATACTATAATTCCGTGTCTAGTATTGTTGAGTCCCACTTAATGATATAATTTCCCTCCCCCATGGAACGTTTTTAGAATAGAGATATGAAAAACTTGATGAACTCCTGACAAGTTGGGTGGCAATGCTAACTTGTAAGCCATTTTCCCCACACTATCTTGGATCTTAAATGGACCAATGTAACGAGGGATATGCTTACCCTTCTTACCAGACCTCATGACCCCCTTTATTGGTGACACATTCAACAAAAATTGTTCACCAACCTGAATAGTCATGTTTCTTACCTTGCAGTCACATACTTTTGCTGCCTATTCTAACTTGTCTATAGCTTGTTTTAGATGCTTCTTAACCTCTCTTGATATTCCCTTACTAGATCAGCACTGAAGGGCTTCACATTAACAGCCTCAAACCACCCTATATGCGATATGTATCCCCTCCTATAGGTGATCTCTATCACGACCCTGACCCATCATGAGTGGCACTCATACTAACCCTCCAGTGGGAGAACAAACATTTGACCCAACCTAACCCATTAAACCATTTTAGAAACCAAGCAATGATACTAAAATACTACAAAAATTATTAAAACAATTCAATGTTCAAATTCCCATAAACTCAACTACTCAATTATAATAAACACGGAACAAACTCCCTAGAACCTGAAAGTCATAGTACC
Source organism: Solanum sparsipilum (assembly GCA_029582215.1). NCBI lineage: Eukaryota > Viridiplantae > Streptophyta > Magnoliopsida > Solanales > Solanaceae > Solanum > Solanum sparsipilum. The sequence continues at coordinate 62,444 of JAKRZT010001771.1, forward strand.
AAAACATATAACACTCTAGGATAAGGGGTGCAAACCCAAAACAAAGAAGAAAATCATAAATCTAAACTGTTTGGGTGTGAATAAGTGACTAAGAATGTATAGAGGAATCCATAGCATCCCAGAGGAACTAGCTCACTCTTGGATTTTGATTGTGGAGGTATCACAATTGATGTTGTGAAGCAGACGCTTGCAGATACCTTGTACTCAATAAGAGAGAAGAGGTGCATCAATATAAAATAACAATGTACTAGTAGGATCATCGGTAAGTTCCAATATATGATATATGGACATGCAACTAGAATTCAGTAAGCACATTATACCCAATTACAACACCAGTATAACATAGTTTAAAATTATATGCACAACAACATGAATTATCACAAAAAGGCAAGCCTACCCGGTTCTCACATGGAACCTACTCATACAAATAGTTAATATACATGCGTGGTACCCAATCCTGGGTTAGTGTCCCGTCATGGTACCCTTTCCCAATGTTAGTGTACTAGCATATATAGTACCCATTCCTAAGTTAGTTTACTAGCGCGGTACCCATTCTATATGTTAGTCTACCAGTGTGATTCTATATCCCACTCATCAAGCTATAACACAATGACAACCACAATGAGTCATAATTACATATGTACATTCCTATAGCACATTCATTTCATGTGATTGACAACATATGTACATTTCACATCATGCTTTTCCAACTTTCCTAATCATGTATCATGCATGCATAACTAACGACACAGTTAACAAGCACATATAGCATATCCAAAATAACAATTGTCACCTACCTCGATTCAAGCCCTTGAAACTCTAAAGAACTAAAGATTTCCCTTCGTTATGAATTTCAGATATTTCTTAGCCCAAACAATAATAGAACATAATAATCAATCAAACATGGTCTAACAATACCCTTATTGTAAACAAACCCTAACTCTTGACAATTTTAAGATCATTCTACCCCACCAGGGTTCTTTTCACCATTAATACAAGTTAAGAATCATTCCCCATGATTAACAACCTAGTTTCTAAGGATTAAGATAAAAAACAAATTGGGGAAGTAATTAACCTACCTATGCAGAAGAATTTCGATGGAGAAATTAATGGGGACTTCCAAAATAACGTTTTCTATTTCTATATAGATTCTTAAAGAAACGACTTATCATACCCAAGGGACCTATGATCAATTTTTGTTGAACACTCAATTCTACAAATAAAATAAAAGTAACCATTTTTAGAAATGGTGATGATTATTAACTACTACTATGAATTATGCAATAAATAAAAGTAACTAATTGTGAAGAGAATTTAAGAAGATGTTTCAAGCAAGTAAAATACAAATCCAGGGCTGCAAAATGCAATGAATCACATGTATTATATTCTTGGCTTAGAATTAATTTCAGTTGTCAAGTTACTGGTTTACAGGGTTAATTGTATGAGTCGGGTCTCTCAACCTCTAGTCGCCTACTACAATTAGTTGTCTAACTACATCGTTCTGCAGGGATAAATAGGCCTAACTGGCGAGAATTTATATTTAATCATATTTTGTAACCAAGAATGATTTTCGTCCGAGCATCACTCCTAAACACAAAGCACCTTAACTTAATGGATGGTCAAGCTCTCTATTTTCTTTGGTCTATCTAATCCCTTCTCTCTAAATTTTATGATTAGACAATAAATTAATCTCTAAATGGTCATTCAAGAAATACTAAAACAAGAATATAAAAGTAACTTATAATGACAACCAATAATTTATTCAAGAACCTTATATAATCAACATTTGATTCGTAGCTACAGCCCCAGAACTAGGGCGTTTACCCACTCATACTATTAGAAAACCACAAAATATAATTATTCATGCAATTTTCAGAAAATAGAAGAGTTAGAAGATCAAAATCTATTACAAACGATGAAATTTTCTCTTCCAAACAAAAATATTATTGAACTCCCTACAATATAGCCCTAAGGTTCTATTTATAAGAGCTGGGAAAATTGGAATCAAATTCTACTTCAACTAGGAATCCTTTTTAACACAATTTAAGCTGGAAAAGTTAGAATTCCCTTGGGGTGTCGCACCTGCTATCTCACCTAGACTTTGCTTCTGAACTTCCCTCCTTGGTGCGTCATACCTGGCAGAGCGCCAAGCAGTTGTCCCTGAAATTCCAGGTCTGGCATGGCACGTCGCTTAGCGCGCCTAGAGAGGGCTTCTAAAACTTGACCCTGGGCACCTTGTGCCTTGCAGTGCGCCTGTAATACCCCGGATACTAGTGAGCTAAACTAGAGAGTTCTAGATCCTTGTGTTAGTGTTTTAGAGTTTGGTATGAGGTTAAAAATCGTAAAAAAATATTCCTGTACACTTAATGAGGGTTTTAGGGTTAGGGCATCAAGGTACGACCTCCCAAGGACCAGCCAAGGGGTCCTTGAGGAGGACCCCAAAATAGCCCAAAAGCTGTCAAAATCAGTAGCTTCCCACGAAGGGCATCCACGAGCCGTGGATGAACCCACTCCCCGTGGGAAGGGGCCGTCGGTCAAGGCATGAATTCACCTGCAACCTACAGCCCCAGACCCTCACACATAAATAACCAGTACGGTCCGTAGACCCACCCATGGTTCGTGGGTATGGTCTCGTGGGTGGGGCAGATTTTTTGTGAATTGGTTTTAAGTTAGGGGATTAAGGGTTAATTGGTAATTAGTTAGGGATTAAGTGATGTCGGTTAGTTAGTTATTTAACCACCTATTTAATCCTAATATACCCCTTAAGTAATTCAATTAATTCATTCTTCCAAGACCCCAAATTCTCTCCGAATAATTCTCTCTCTAGAGGTGAAGAAGAAGAAAAGAAGAAAGTAGGGTACATTTCCTCCATTGATGCAAGCTTGGTGAGATCTTTTAATTAAGGTATGTTAGATTATTCATCTATGGGTTATTCCACCCATAGAGCCACCCCTAGGTTTCCCCCAATTGTGAAGTCAAAAACCCAACTCTAGATAGGGTTTCTTCTTACATTGTGGGTACTGTTTAATCATGACTCCATTCCAGTGGATAATACTTAATTATGATTGATTTAGCATGGAATTATGATATTATGATGAATTTATGTGATTTCTATGGTTAACTCTAGTAGAATTGATGAATTTGATATTGTGTGGGTTTATGCCATGAGATATGAAATTGAGGATTCATAGTTGATCTTCTAAAGTCGATGTCATGTGTAATAATTATTCAATATTAGGAACCTATTGGCATGAATTGAACTAGACGTTATTATATATGACGGATCTTGAATTGTAAAGCTTGAAGTTGAACAATTATGATGAATTTTAACAAGAATCTCCTAGTAATGAAGAATGTGAATAGAATACCTTGAAATCTAGGTATGAATGATGATTGTAGAAGTAAAGCTTTGAGTATAGGTCTTGTATTCATGAATGTTGATCACTAGGGCTTGAGAGTAAAGCTCATATGATTAACAATAGATGCGAAGGCTTTAAGAATAAAATCTTCATGTGAATAGAAGGCTAATGAATAGAATTGTGATGAATGTTTCTTATTTACCTAATATACATTATGAATAATAGATGGTAGGAAGTGACAGAATCACTTGAGTCATGATGATATCCATGTCTAATGTATAATTCTAGACATGATATTAGGCATGAATATGAATAAAATAAAAAAGGGATTCTCATATAGTATTGGTTCTAGGGTTGACGGGATTTTCTCACATAATTGAACCTAAGGCTATAGATCCTTCATACCTAGGTCATGGATGGTGACTGTTGCTCACACATTGTCTAAAGAGGTATTTTAGTGAATTAACATGGACTGGTTGTCAAGGACATCTTTCTATGAAACCTGAGTCAAAGTAGAGACTTAATAGTTTTCTTGTGGGATTTAGGCCTAGCACCGAGTTGGTATTGAAATGTGATGGAGGTTCCCATCTAGTTGAGTTTACCAAAGTAGGAACTCTCACCTACTAGAGTCTGAATTTCCCAAAGTGTGTCTCATGAGACTGAAGCCTTCACCTAGTGGAGTTTTTGGTTTCTCGTAGCAATCTTCATATCTCATAACTATGTGCCCCACAAAAAAATTAGCTAGTGGATCCAACTAAGCTAACAAACCAGTTCTACCATAGGCAAGTGGACCAACCCTTGACAGTGTGGGGAACAATGGGAGAGATCATGTGATAGCTTATATGTTCTTATGTAGATTTAGGCTATATCCCAACTACATCGAGAATAGTAATGAACTAAGATTATGTTTAATATAGGATCTCCGAGAGTTCAAACTTAATGGACTAAGATTATGCTTAACATAGTATCTCCTAGAGTCCAACACAACTTTATGAACTAAGATTCTGCTTTAAGAAGCATCTTCTTGGGTTCAACCGCAATGAACTAAGATTATGCTTTAAGTAGCATCTCCTAGAGTTCAAACTTGAGGAACTAAGATGTACTCAATATAGTATATCCTAGGGTTCAAAATAATGAGGAACTAAGATAGGGTTAGTAAAGTACCTCCTAGTGTTCCAATGCTTTCAAAAAGGCACTAGTCCCTAACTAAAGAGCTTGAGTAGGATGACCTAAATAATTACTTAGTATGTGTGGTATTATGGGATGCCATTCATTCATTGCACAAGTATGACTTAAGGTTATTCAAGAAAGTGTTCTTTTGTGTGATGTATATTGAGATAGGATTGTGCTATAGTTGCCTTCCTTGTTAGTATTGTCTATAGGTAAGAGCTTCCCTTGGTCATGAGATGTAAGCGAGAGGATGAGATCTGAGGGTGATTAGTGTGATGACATAAGATGATACTTAGTGTGAGTAGGGTTATGGGGTGTTACTCATACATTGCACAAGTATGACTTGAAGCTACTTATGAAAGCCTAATACTTAACTAGGTTTATATACTATGATTAAGATGACCAAAAAGGGATACTTAGCTTGGCTGGTATTAAGCGATGCTATTCATGCATTGCACAAGTATGTTTTGAGGTTACTTGAGGATGGTATCATTTGATGTTAGTGACTAAGAGTTGAATAATGCTTATATCATGCTTATGTTGGAGACTTTGCTTATTATTATGATATTGTCTCTTATGCTTATAAATGATGTTTCATGAAGTATTTCATATGATTATGTATTATGTCTTATATTGACTAACCCTTGTCTTATGCTCTTATGATTATGCTAGCTAACATATTTATTACATTTTGTACTAACACATACTTTGCCTACATAATCATCAAATGTAGGGTTTGGAGACTAGAGTTCTATTCTTAGAGATAGGTTTCTAAGGAGCAAAGAAGTTAAAGATTTGGTGAGTCATCATAGCTTCGCGGAAAAACCCAGTATTTCCTTTATGTTTTTTATTTCATATTTTGAGACTATTGTATGGGCTATGTCCCAAGAGTTTTATTCAAAGTTGTATTAAATGGTTTGAGACAAAAGTGTAGTAAAGACTTCCGCTTGTATTTTATTAAGACTTCGATTGTATGGATAAAGTTTTTTTTTTTAAAATCCTCTTCTTCGCTTCTTCTTCTCCGAATCAACTCTAATTTCCTTGAAAGTTCCTGAAACAGCTAATCACATGTGTGAGTGCACAATCATTGCAAGTTTAACAAAATCAAGCTAATAGACTCAAGATTATCTTTTATTCAATCAAAACGTGGGTAAATCCCAACAATTTAGGCATATAAACACGCCTAAGATTACCACCCCACACTTAAATCGTTGTTTGTCCTCAAACAATCCCTACACTATCAACTCTTTTTCATATCCCTTAGACTTCTCAACCCATCTTAAAATAAACCAAATATATTTAATCATGATCTTGTAGTTCACAATAAATGCAATATTTCAACAATTGTGCACCAAGTTACAACACATATGCTCAAAGACTAACTCTTTTATTACTTTTCTGGGCTAACACAAACTCATATGAACACACCAATTAGACAATCCAAGCATATGCCATGAATGCCCTCACTTATTGGTGTTTAGTATAGCCTTTCACTCAAACAATCATATTATGAACAAGGCCTATTTTCCAAACAATAAACTCACACTCACAAATGAAGTTCTTACTTCTCTAAACATGCCATAAGCTTGCCCATAATGGATTCTCACTTTCACAATGCATCTCTCAAGGAATCAAGATGACTTATATTTGGTTGTAATGTCGGCTTAGGGTATGTAAGGGAGTATTTAGGACTCATTTTAGTGCCTACACCTCCCTAATGCACCTGTCATTGCTTTGCCAACAAACATCCTACTTAGTTTTTCTTTCTTCTTAGTACGCACTTCATGAATATTTGCCCCTTTTTGTTACTCCATCTTTACCCTTTATTCTCATTTTTTTATATCACTTGCCTTTGCACTAGTCACACTCACTCGATATTTTAAGGTCCGAGTGACGTACACAATATCCTTGGTAGGATCAGGGCCAATGTTTATAACATATTTCTGAAATAGCTACCCTTAATTCAGTTTAGGTGCACATTGTCGCTATGGACCAAGGCCAAAACAGAGTTTTCCTTATTCTTTTCTTTTCCACACAATTTAGCATTTCACCCTTTCTCATATTAACCAACATTTTCAACCCTTCTTCTTAACACTGTGCATTAAGAATTTTATTGGGATTAAAAGACTTTGGTATCAAGCAAACGGGTTTCGGATTATCATGTGGCTTATCAACAGACAAGGCTAAAGGCTCAATGGGGGCTTCACTAGGGTAATTTTAATTGTAGGCATACAATTAGAATCAAGAATTGGCTTTTTCAAAGAACGCCTCAATCACATTCCCTAAGTAATACAAGATACTCATTCAACACACACTGGGCAAGTTCTACATATCAATTGAAGCATGAACTAACAATAACTCACCACACATGGAATCACAACACACATAATGATTTATCAAATAGAATGCTCGTACAACTTGCATTATAGTACAAATAAAGAATTAAGCCCATTTCTTTTTATTTAGAGTCAAAACAGAGAACATATGCTTCTTTCAAGTTTATAATTCTTTCGCATCTTTCAAATTATGACTACCTATGACGTTTGGCTATCTTTTTTGGATATAGTTTCGAAAGACCAAGGTTTGTCTCTTAATCCTACTTCTCAATGTGACAAATTTTCCCTTAAGACGGTTGTCATCCATCCATCATCGGGAACTGTCACTCCTACGATGACTCTAAGACTTAATAAAGCAGTAAAACTAGTCCGAGTCGATTCAGAGGGACTATCCTCAGTAAAAGTACCGAAAACAAATGGTGAGGAACCCAAAAAAGTTTAAAATTTTTGGCATAAAACTAAAAATTAAACTTAAAACTAAAATTAGATTTGATAATGCATTTAAAAGATATGTACAAAAGATATATACTACCCACCTGACACTTAAAAATGAGCAGTGTGCTCAGTGCACAATTAAAAAAAGTATAGAGATAAGAATACTCCCTCAGGCCTATAGGCCACATCGTCATCATGACCCTCATAAAAAACCATCAATGCATTTGCCTCCTCATCCACATCTGCATCCTCATCATCCTCCTCCATCTCCTCATCAATCGTGGCCTCATTATCATTAAGAGGCTCCAGAAAAGCTGGACCAGTCCTGCATAGGAAAGTTGCACTCTCGGTCAATGGGTAGCGATCCGCAAGGTCACCATCTCCTCATCAATAACCGAGCAACGTCCTATCCACAACTGCAATTCTTCCATGCCGAACATCCTAGCCATAACACTATCATCTCGATCTTGCTGCTCCTGGGCTGAAAAGGCAGGTCCATGGGATATTGTCTGAGTCACATCTGCTAATTTACTTGTGAGGTCAGGGTGGAAAGCAACAGTCAGGTGAAGTTTATCGTGACCAACGATATGAGTGTCCATGATACCTGATAATATAGTAACCCAACTAAAGGTTGGGATCGTGTCCCAAGGAAGTGGTTCTGAGAATTAATAAAAAAATAAAATTAAGTCCTAACTAGTCGTAGCTAAAGACATTAACGATTAAAAACACTGTAAATTAAAAGGGGTGACACAAAGGTGTCAAATATCAAATGGGGGTTTTGTCACAGGTAGTAAAAACAACAAAAATAATAGGAAAATGAAGTTTGGGGACAAGTTCTTAGGGTGTGACTGCAATACAAGTTGAGATAAATCGTTGGGTAGATGCTTTCAATAGGAAATTTGCAAGATAACAGTGACTAGGCTAAGCTTTAAATGGAAATAAGTTCCCTCTCGGGCAACTTACCCCGTGTCAAATGTATTCCTCTCGGACACCCATTTGCCGCATGAAGGCCAGCCTACACCTTACCCCACTCACTCTCTCGATCTAAGTGTTAGGATATGGGACTAGGGCTCACCCTCTTGGGCTGAACCTCATTTCGACCAACTTTATAGGCCAGCAGTCTAGCGGTCTTTGTTTCGCAACCTCCCTCTCGGGCATGCTTTACACATGGATGATTTTGTATTTGCAACTACAAACCCATTAAATTAAACCACAACCACTAGGTGAAATCACAATTAAAATACATCTAACCTATCAGCAAGCAAGACCCAACAACAATATCAACACATATTTGCTAAATCACACCCCAAGAATGGGGATTTTTAGCCACACATAAAGAAATACCAAAATACACCTAAAATGATACTAAAATCAAATGGGTATAAGGAATTAAACCTTGATTTAAGCAAAGGAAGAAGAATGGAGAAGACCCACTTCCAACTTGAGGAAGATGAAATCCTTCTTTCTTCAAGTCTCCCAAAATAAACCATCTCCAAACTTGAGAGAAAATATCTAAAAAAGTACTATTCTATTGTGAAAATTAAAATAAATGTTCGACTCCTCTTAAATTAATAAAGTGTTTAGTATTTATAGACTTCAGAAATTAGTGTTGGCGAATTGTTCGACCAGGTTAGTCGGAATCGACGATTCACCCTTTGGTGTAGTTTGTCGCCGTCTTGCAATAGCCTATAGCATTGTCGTGCTCTGGGTCGTTGGGCGACATAGTACTACTTAACGGAACTATTTGGCAATATGCGGACTGCTCATTTCATCGCCTTTTTTATCCTGCTCCTTCAGAGCTTTGCATACTGGAACAAAGGGTGGAGTGTGTCCCTTCGGCAAATCACCAAGTGTGCTTGGTGATGCTTAGGCTTCAGCTTCTTCGTTCTTTTCAGCCTTTTTGTTCCTTTTTGCGCCTAAGTGTCCATGCTTCCACTAAAACTTCAAATACTTGAAACTTAAGAGTTTTCATCAGATATGGAGACAAAATAAACATTTGAGGACACTAGTTATATCAAAATAAAGCCCTAACTTCAACTTTTGCTTATCCTCAAGTAAAACTCAAGTTCAGCATTTCAAATAGGATGTTTCAAACAGTGCTACACAAGACTCAATAATGAATGCACATAACAAGACTTAATTTACTTATGCAGGAATAAATTGTGTACAAAAAGATTCAAGTTGTGACATACCATTACCTAAGATTTTCATGCTCGTAACACTTGCTACTTGTGCAAGTTCAAGCTCCACACAAAGTTTCTAAATGCTCTCACATGAAGAATGATTCCATATTCAAACACAGAGGTTAATCAATTAAAGATCAGGAATCAGATGCAACGGTCAAACTCAAAAAGAGGAACATAATGCATGTTTTCACCCATAGGCTTGCCCTTATTTTCCAATTGATCTTCGCTTCAGCTCACTCAAGTTCAAAAAGGTCTTTCTAAGGCTTGTAATTGGGCTGAGTGCAAAGGTATGGTCATTTAGGCTCAGTGACTTTTCATCCTCGTGAGATATAGTGCTCTCAAGGCATTCCCTTCTTTTTCTTTATCAATTCTTTTTCTAGTGCTTCTAAGTCATCTTTTTATTCACCTCCATGAATTGCTTGGAAACCCGATTTCTTTGGTACTTTATTCCACAAATATGTTTTTTTTCGAAGGGTTTCCATTATTCTGCAACACCAGGGGTTAAGGGGGACTTTTCTTGCACTTCTTGATTTCTCCTTTTCCTTTTCACCACACCCCCAACTTAGGCTTTTGGCCTAAGTTGGCTATTCACTCAACCACAAATCAAGAGGATTATAGGTAGTGGGTCAAGTAAGGTCTAGGGTTCATCAAGGTTTTTCCAAAGAAAGGTAAGACTCAAAGGGTATTCAAGAGAGTTTCACACGCTCACGGGTAGGCCACAAAAGTGGTATACGTAAAATTTGGCTCACACTCTTCAAAAGTTGCTTAATATCATTTCAAAAGCACACCTTACTAAGTCAATCAGTCTAACAAGGTAAATTCTAGGTTTATTCATGCAAGGTTCAAAGTCAGCTTATCACACAGGGCATCGACACTTAAGTCAAACAAGACCACACACTTTTGCTAGTGTGTAACGGTCATGACAAGGGAATCAATTTGATAAATGGCTAATCACAACGAGATGCAAAGAGTTCACATATTGTCTATACAACTTCATTTGGCCTCATCGTAGCCGTACATTCATGTTCATTCGATTGTAAGCACTGTTTAAGTCATCGGTATTGATCGAAATCGAGACTCAGTTTTTTGCAAAAGAACAGCCACATTCAACACATTGCAATTAAAAATAAGCGGAGCGTCAAGTGAAACATCCACAGAAAGGTAGTGTTAACACAATTTAAAACAGAACACCCAAAGAATATACACAAAACACAACTATCAATACAAAAGATTTGGGCCTCACCACACCACAGTTAAAAAGCGGTTATCCTCCAATGCGACTAAAAGTACCCAAAACTATAAATAAGTAAGACAAATAGAGAGGTAAAGAAGTCATCCTATCTATGTGGTTTCTCCATCTGTCAGGGCGACATGGTTCTTATGCAACTTTTCTTTGTCGACCTTCCACAATTTTAGCAGTAAAAGAAGGCAAGGTGGGGATGTTAAGCGTTTCGTTGAGTAATTCAGCAGGCTCTCCACAACATCGCTAAACAACCCAACATGCCTATTTTCAACCTACTTTTTCGAATGCTTCACAACTACTTTGTTTCAGCTTTACTCAAGTGTCGTCTAATTTTTGCGTACTCGGTGATATCAGTCTGAATCACCGGATCAGTTGGCATGTTGCCAGGCATTCACTTGTTTCGCCGAGATTTATAGAACTCTCCAGTAAAATTAGGAGTTCAAATAGCGGTCGCCATCGACATCGCCAATTGAGTCGTCAATGCAACAATAAGTTCACATGCCCGCCAAGTTTTACAGACTTTAATTTTGGAGATATTTGGTGTCAAATAGGGGATAAGGTCGAGTTAGCTGACCTCTTTGGCCACTTGCGAATTTGGTCTGTTGCTTGTCACCCTGCACTTTTCGAGCACTTTTCACATTTCAACCTATACCACAACACATCATTATTTTACCAATACATAAATATAAAATATTAAAGTGTTTTGGGTTGCCTCCCAAACAGTTCCTTAGTTAACATCACGGTATGACGCAAGTCAACAATAATTCTTCATCCTCGGAGTCGCCCATGTTGTAATTAGGCGAGTCCTCCGCGAATGGTGGGTAATGACCTCATATCAAGTGGCCAATTTGAGCATCTTGCAGCTGAATAGTCATGCAGTGAGAGGCTGATGCTTCGTTTAGCATTTCAATGTTCTCCTTCATCTCATTCAACATCTTTTCATGCACCTCATTTTTTTGTTGAATGAGTGACAGAGCTTCATTATCATGCATACCTCTCTGCTTCTTCCCATATTTACACTCTCGGAGAGAGGAGTGCTTTTCTTTTCCCATGGCTTGTATTTCCAATTTCGTGCCTCAGGTGGATAGAACATCCAACTGGGTGACTAGTGCATCCCATTCCTGCTTTTTTTTTCTTCTTTGTTGGCTTCTACCATACCATCAATGAGTTTTTCTACAACTTCATAGGGCTGGGTTAGCATACCGCCCTCGCACTGTTGATCAACTATACTTCTATTCTTGGGTCCTAGACCCCTATAGAAGCACTCCAGTAGCCCCTTGTTCGTCATCCCATTATATAGGCATGGTTTCAACACTGCTTGAAACTTCAGCCACATTTCCTGAATTGTTTCATCCCCTACCTGGTTAAATGTAAGGAGGTTATCCCTGAGGTTCAATATTTTCAGAAGGTGAAGATCGGTGTGATATCCATAATGATTTTCCATCCTTAGTTCCTGTTCTGATATTCAAACAAGCAAAACAAAACTACAATGTCGATTAGTAAAACTAAAACAAGGAAGAATAAAAATATTCTACTTAACTAAGAATTCTCAAATAACATCACTTCCCCGGCAGTGGCGCCATTTTGATGCTTATCGTGATCAATGACACAAACCTACAGTACGAGTGTCTACAATTGTCGATAATATAGTAACCCAACTAAAGGTTGTGGTCGTGTCCTAATGGAGTGGTTTTAAGGATTAATAGAAAAACAAAATTAAGTTCTAACTAGTCGTAGCTAAAGACATTGACGATTAAAATAAGTTCCCTCTCGGGCAACTTATCCCATTTCAAATGCGTTCTTATCGGACACCCATTTGCCACATGTACGCCATCCTACCCCTTACCCCACTCACTCTCTCGAGCTGATTGTTAGGATATGGGACTAGGGATCACCCTCTAGGGCTGAACCTCATGTCGACTCACTCCTTAGGCCATCAGTCTAGCTGTCTTGGAATCGCGACCTCCCTCTCGAGCAAGCTGAAAACACGTGGGTAGTTTTGTATTTGCAACTAAAACCCCATTAAATTATACCACAACCACTAGGTGAAATCACCATTAAATACATCTAACCTATCAGCAAGCAAGACCCAACAACAATATCAACACATTTGCTAAATCATACCCCAAGAATGGGGGTTTTTAGCCACACATCAAGAAATAACAAAATACACCTAAAATGATACTAAAATCAAATAGGTATAAGGAATTAAACCTTGATTTAAGTAAAAGAAGAAGAATGGGCAAGACCCACTTCCAACTTGGGGAAGATGAAACCTTCTTTTTTCAAGTCTCCCAAAAAAAAACCTCTCCAAACATGAGAGAAAATATCCAAAAAAGTACTATTCTATTGTGAAAATTAAAATAAATGTTCTAATCCTCTAAAATTAATAAAGAGTTTAATATTTATACACTTCAGAAATTAGTACTGGCGGATCGTTCAGCGAGGTTAGTCGGAATCACTGATTAACTTGGCGATTCTCTCTTCGGTGTAGTTCAACGCCGTCTTGCATAGCCTTTAGCATCGTCATGCTCTGTGTCGTTGAGTGATATAGTACTGCTTTGCGGAACTATTCGATGACATGTGGACTACTCCTTTCATTACCTTTTTGATCCTGCTAGGTGAATTGCCAAGTGTGCTAGGTGATACTTAGGCTTCCGCCTCTTCGTTCTTTTCCATGTTTCCACTAAAATATCAAATACCTGAAACTTAAGAGTTTTCATCATATATTGAGACAAAATAAACATTTAAGGACACTATTTCTATCAAAATAGTGCCCTAAATAAGTCCAATTTGTGGAATCATCATTAGGTAGACTATTTCTTCCTTAATTCCCTCAGCCCTCAGAAAATAGGTTATCATCCTCCCGTAGCAAAATCTTCACCTTAGATTGTTTCTAAACATCATCATATAATGTCTCAAAATTTCCCCAACATTTATGGGCATACCTTTCATCAACATATATATCAGCACTACTCTATCCCGCATCACATATGACAGATGTTTGGCGAGCAAAAACACACTATGGACAATCTTCAACCACAAATGCGCAACTTGATTAAAATTAGCAAAATGTAGGGTAGGATGCCTCCTAGTATCCTTGCTCCTATCTCACCTAGGAGTTGATTCAACCTTACACAATGTATGATGTATATCTCAATAAATGGGTTTTTTCTTTGAGCCTATTAAAATCCCCAACATCATAGTTTGGGGTTCCAAAAAATACATTCAGTATGTTCGCAGTAAACTTCACATCCCTACCCCGGATAGGCACAGTTTTATACTTAGTTTCAGTGAGCCAATTGGCATAGAACTCCCTAACCAACGACAAGTTACAATCCCCCAAATTTTCAAATATAAATCGCAGCCTAGAGTATTCACAGTATTGTAAATTATAAAAAAATTGGGATTGCAATCGTACCTAATTTACACACTCCTCCCCCGTGAACTTAGCTTTTTTCTAGCATTCAAACCACTCTCATCCATATCCTTCCACAACCTTCTTCCCAAATTTCCAAACTTCTTCCCGGCCACTAAAAGAACTGGAAACCTCTCCTTTTCGATTACGCTAGGAACCCGCTCCACTAGCCACATTCTTAATTTAAGGTGCCATTTTTACCTATTAAAAATAAATAATTAAGAAAAGAAAAATTAGAAGAACCAGAAGGGGGGTCGGGTAGGGCAGTGGGTGGTGTAGAAAAGGGAAAAACTGTAAAGAGAGAGAGAGATGGGTGAAGGAAGAATACTTGAGAGAGAATAAGGGAAAGAATTTAGTTTTAGGGGTTTTAAAGGGTTGGGTCAGGTTGTATCTGGGACGAAACCCGGATGGGAAAAATCGGTTGAGGGGTGTTGTGGGAGGGGCGACGCACTACTCAATGCAACACTGAGGGGTATTTGAAGTTTGCCACTTGGCGTGACGCATCGCTCAACGCGCGTGATGATGCCCTTTGAATTTTGATGCCAAGCACGGCACGCCAGCAAGTGCGCCTGGATCTGAATTGTTTTTTTATTCCATTTTTCACTATTACAAACTAAGTTCCACATAATGAAAAATCCTATATAGCTAATATTAATAAATCAAAATACTTCCTAGATTCTAAGAATTAAAACTATGCTAAAACAAAAATGCAAATTTTTAAAAGTAAACTACCTATCTATTACATTTTCTTCACGGGTTGCCTCCTGTGTAGGGCTTGATTTAACGTCACGGCACGACTCAACTTGGTTCATTCGTTGTGAAGCTCAAGGGCCTCCCGATCACGATCTGAATCTTTACCAAAGTAGTGTTTCACTCTTTGCCCATTTACCAAGAACGTAGGGCCAGTCTCGCCTTTAAGTTCAACCTTCCCATGTTGTGTCATTCTCACCACTTCGAAAGGACCACTCCATTTAGACCTTAGTTTTACAAAGAATAAACTCAATCTAGAGTTAAAGAGTAGTACATTTTCTCCCGGAGTGAAAGTACGAAGAACTATGTGCTTGTCATGCAACCTTTTGTCTTTTCTTTATTGAGCTTGGCATTCTCATACGCATGAAGCCTGAACTCCTAAAGATCATGTAGTTGATTTACTCTCTTGCTATCAGCTAGCTCGGGGTCCAGATTTAACCTTTTAATCACCCAATAAGCTTGGTGTTCTAATTCCGCCGGAATATGATATGCTTTACCGAAAACTATGTGTTAAGGAGAAGTCCCTATGGGTGTCTTATAAGCAGTCCTATATGCCCACAACACATCATCCAACTTTTCAGACCAATCCTTCCTTTGCGCAGTCACCGTTTTCTGCTAAATTTGCGTCACCTCTCTATTTGAAACTTCGACTTGGCCACTCATTTAAGGATGGTATGTTATAGCAACCTCATGACGAATATCATACTTAGCAAGAAGATTTTTAACTAGATGGTTAATAAAATGCTTAACTGCATCACATATGATTGCCTTTGGAGTGCTAAAGAGAGTGAAAATATGCTTCTTGATTAAGTTGATCACCACCCTAGAATCATTCGAACGATGAGCGAGAGCCTAAACCCATTTACTCTAATAATCCACCGCCAAAAGGATGTATTGGTTTCCACTAGATGATGGGAACGGACCCATAAAGTCAATACCCCACACATCGAAAAATTCCACCTCCAAAATGTTACTTAGCGGCATCTCATGTCTTCTTGAAATAGTGCCCAACCTTTGGCATTTATTACAATCCTTCACAAAAGCAATAGAATCTTTAAATAACGAGGGCGAAAAGAAACCAGATTGTAGTACCTTATGTATCGTGCACTGTCCTCCATGGTGTCCTTTGTATGGGCTAGCATGACAACTTTCGAGAACTTTTTAACACCATACTCCAGAATGTATTTTCTTACCACCTGATCTACACCTTGCTTGAATAAGAACGGTTCATCCTAGATGTAGAACTTAGCATCATGATTGAGCTTTTTCTGTTGTTGGGTGGTTGCACCTGGAGGGTAGTCTCCACTTACTATCAAATTCACAATGTCTGCATACCAAGGCACTTAAGAGATATGTAGTTTCCTCAACTGTTCATTTGGAAACTCTTCCTGGATTTGTTCACCTTCAGGCACATAGGAAAAATCCTCCAACCTAGACGAATGATCTCCTATTTGATTTTAGTACCTTTTCTATCCTTAAACTCAAGGTCAAACTCTTGGAGAAGCAATATCCACCGAATCATCCTTGGTTTAGCATCCTTCTTGTTGAACAGGTTCCTAATAGTTGCATGGTTAGTAAAAACAATAACCATAGTACCTACTAAATACGATCTGATTTTGTTAAAGGCAAACACTAGAGCTAGCATCTCCTCTTCAGTCACTGTGTAATTAGATTGTGCAGAATCCAGGGTCTTGCTTGCATAATATATTGAGTGGAACACCTTATATTTTCTTTGTCCTAACACTGCAACCACTGCTACGTCGCTTCCATCACACATAAGTTCAAATGGTAATTCCCAATTAGGAGCAATTAAGATGAGAGCTTCAATTAAGTTCCTTTTAAACATCTCAAAAGCTTTCAAGCGTATCTTATAAAAACAAAATTCACCTCCTTCTCCAAAAGACTGCACATAGGTCTTGCAATCTTGGAAAATTCCTTGATGAGTAAAAACCTACATGACTAAGGAAACTTCACACCCCTTTTACAGAAATGGGAGGGGGTAATTTTTCAATAACTTCCACCTTGGCTTTATGAACCCCTAATACCGACTTCGACAACTTATGACCCAACACTATCCCCTATCTAACAAAAAAATGACATTTTTCCCAATTTAGCACTAAGTTAGTGTCCTCACACCTAGCAAGTACTTTATCAAGATTCCAGACACATAACTCAAAAGACGTCCTGAAGATGGAGAAATCATCCATGAACACCTCTAAAACTTCTTCCACCATATCATGAAAAATGGCCAACACACACCTTTGAAAAGTCGTCGGTGCATTGCAATGACCGAACGACATGCATTTGAAAGAATAGGTACCATAAGGACAAGTGAACGTGGTCTTTTCTTGATCCTCAGGTGCAATTAAAATCTGATTGTATACGAAATACCCATCTAATAAACAATAGTACTCCTACCCTGCTAGTCGGTAAAGCATCTGATCAATGAAGGGAACCGAGTAGTGATCTTTCCTAGTTTGATCATTTAGTTTCCGGTACTCCGTACAAATTCTCCATCCGATTACTATTCTAGTAGGAATCAACTCAATTTTTTCGTTTCTTACCACTATTATACCTCCCTTCTTGGGAACACACTACACATGACTTACCCACTTACTATTAGAGATCAGGTATACAATTCCAGAAACTAACTACTTTATTACTTCCTTTCTCATAACTTCATTCATCAAAGGATTTAGCCTATGTTGATGTAGTGCACATGGTTTGTGATCCTCTTCCATGTAGATTTTCTGCATACATAACACTTGACTAATCCCATGAATATCATCAATTTGCCATCCAATAGGTTTCTTTTTCCGCTATAAGATCCTCAATGTTGCATCAATCTGTATTACAGGTTAACAGGCAAAGTTTCATAGTACCCAATTATGCATACCTTAGGTGAGTAGACAGAGTTTTCAGTTCCAACTTATGAGCTTCTTCAATTGAGGGTTTGCGTGGAGGCCCTAACTAACAATCTAATGGTTTCAGTCTACGCTTGTGACTATCTACGAGTGTCAGATTCAAACATGTCTATATTTCTTGAGCCTCAGTTTCTCCATCTACCTCGTGGCCCACTAACAATCTTTCTAAGGGATCTTCGGGCACAACTAACTACGATTCTACTATGTGATCTACAACCGTAATAGCAAACAACTCTTCCTAGATAGAAACTAACTTTAAACCGCGACAGACATCAAACACTTCAACCTAATCATGTGCCATCATAGTTAATTTCCCAACAACTACATCAATCAATTCCCTCCCCAAGGCCAAGAACAGACGTCCTAAAATGAATGGAACTTCATAATCTGGTTCAAAGTCTAAGACCACAAAATACACTAGAAAAATCAAGGAACCTACTTGTACTAACACATCCTCTACAACCCCATCTGTCGTAGCAATTGACCTATCAGAGAGTTGGAGAATGACAGTGGTTCAGTTTGGACGACCCAACCCAAGCTTTATATACAATGACAAGGGCATCAGATTCACCCCCACATCACACAACCCTCGGGCATGCACATTTTGCCCAATTGTAATATGCACACAAAAATTGCTTGGATCTTTTAACATTTTAGGTAGTCTGTTTTGAATTATGGAGTTGCACTCCTCAGTCAGTGCTACCATTTCATACTATGTGAGCCTCCTCTTGTTAGCCACTATCTCCTTTAAGTAATTAGCATACTTCGGGATACCTTGCAAAATGTAAACCAAAGGCAAGTTAATGTGAACCTGTTTAAGGAGAGAGAGAAACTTACCAAAGCATTCATCTTCATTCTTCTTTCTGAGCCTTTGTGGAAATGGAGGGTGTAGTATCTTTTGTGGAACGGACGTCTCAACAGTAGAGTTCTTTACTACCTCTTCCATTTCTTTTCTTTGGTACCTACCTCAACATCTCTCTTCTTTGGAGCTAGCTCCACTAGTTGTAGCCCACTTCTAGTACTTACCGCATTTCGATTTCTTGGGAATAGGTTTAGTATCACCGGGCAGCCCACCTTGCGGATGCAAGTTCATAGAATTGGCTACTTGCGTAACTTGCTTCTCTAAACTCATTTGGGACATTTGAATGTTTCGGATGTTCTTATCCTGCTTATCTATTCTAGCATTGATATTTGTCCTTAGCAAAACCACGAGCTTTTGGAGTAACTCCTCATTAGTCATCCCCTTTTAGTTCACTAGGATTTGAGCCTTTGTTAGGATTTTGGTATTATTGCCCAGCCCCTTGAGAACTGTATTGGATAGCCCCTTGCGCCTGATTTTGGTTTTGGTTCCCACCCTATGAGAAGTTAGGATGTTCCTCCAACTAAAGTTGTAGGTATTCCCATAATTATGTTGAACTCCACTTCTTTGCGCATTACCCATATAGTTTATGGAATCAAGGTTTGCCTCCCAGTGCTTGGATTCATAAGTTCCACTACCACATACCCCACACCAATTGGCTGCCTATTGTACCATGTTAACCGGTACCTGGTTTAAGGACAATTGTTTGAAATGCATGGTTATATTATGTTGCATCGCATCTAGTTCGGCATTTATGGTGGTGGCTTGATCTACATATAAGATTCCTGCGGCCCTTTGAGTTGTGGTTCTAGGCAGTTACCCCTCATACCCTGCGTTTCCTTTTGAGAGTCTATCAAGTAAGTCGAACAACTCTTCATTGGTTTTTTCTAGGGCTTGTCCACCTATTGCACTATTAAGAAGTACATGTTCATTATAATCTAAACCCTCAAAGAATGCATGAGCAAGTACCTCATTAATTTGCATGTGGTGCGAGCAAGCATTCAACAGTTGTTTAAAATGTTCCCACGCTTGGTACATATCCTCCCCATGGTTTTGCTTAAAGCTTAAGATCTCACTCCTCAACCGTGCGGTTTTCTTGAAAGGAAAAATTGACTCAAGAACTTCTTTGCTAAATAATCCCATATAGTGATGGAGTTTAGTGGGCCAGAATCTATCCACTGTGTGGCAGTTCCTAACAAAAAATATGGGAACAACGTCAGCCTCACATAGTCCGATGAGACTCCATTTAGGATGTATGTATCACTAATCTCTATAATGTTCCTAAGGTGGATTTTGGGATCCTCAAAGGGGAGACCGATAAATTGTCGATTAGAATGAATGAGTTTTACCATGCCTTATTTTATTTCAAATCTACCCCCGGTGGTGGTTTCCTTATACTAGATAACACATTGGTTGTGAGTGGGACTGTTGATTAACGTATCAAGTGGCATTTCATCCAATAATAAATGCCAACAATTGTTCTTCAATTTAATAACCTAACTACCTAAGTTGGGATCGATCCCATTGGGAGTAGTACTTCCTTCGAATTACTTTATTAAAAGTATAATGACAAGCTCTTCAATCAAACATTTCTTGCACAATAAATATTCAAATCTCCAATTTCGGGTTTTAACTACCAATTCAAACTTATAGCTCAACCCAAGCAATCAAATATTAGAGTAAAACTCGGGGAATTGATCAGCCAATTATCAAATCTCAACAAAAATAGATAAACATTAATTCTCATAATGGACTAATTTGTTGTAGGTAGGTCGAACTATATATAAAGTAATTTTCTCTAGAACAATTACCTGCTCTATGTTGAATTCTCTCGAACTTCAACACTGATTGAATGAAACCCATCTCTTTACACTCATCAAATCCACCCTCTCGAGCTGGATACAAACGAAAGGTTCCTTGTTTCACTCTCTCGAGCTGAAACTAATGAAACCCACTACTAAGGACGCTAAGATTGCCACCTTAGTCTCATACCTCTCTCTCTCAAACAAGTACTCAACACTGAAATTGACACACGAAGTAAAACAATTCAATCTCGAAACACAACAGCAACTTAGACCCACTTCAGATTAATACCATTCTTCGCAATTAACAAACATCCATTAAGTAAATTCAACATTTGGCTTCATGATCAAAACCCCAAGTAAAGGGTTTTTAGCCACTAATCTAAAAAATAAATAGATCAAAATTAATTATCACTACCATAGTTGGGTACAAAATGAGAATTATATATGAAATTCAATAGATAATCATCTCTCTTGCAAAATCTCTCTCAAAATCTTACTAAACTATCTTCCCCAACCCTTTGGTAGTGTTTTCTCTCTAAATAATTATGTTCTCCCTTTCTGAATGAATTTCTCTCTGTAGCCAAAACCAATTTAAACAAATCAGAAATGTCACTGCTCAAGGCTACTCGGTGAAGTAAGTTGGATATCACTGACGGGTCATCGATTTGCCGATTGCTCTTCATATCACCTTCTTTTTTCGCTTCTTATTGGTCTGGCTTCTGTAACTTTAGGCGATCTAGGTGGGTATCACCGAATAACTCCACAATTCGCCCATTATCCTTCCATCTCCCCTATCAACACTTGCTTGTATTTTATGTTGTACTTTTGGCAACCTGGTTGTCCTTCACCAATTACATCGGCGATACGCTGAATATGGTTGATGCTCACCGAATTGCCCCCATTTTAGCTCTAGCGTTCTGTAACTTTAGGCGGTATCTTGGCAATTTGGCGTTTCGCTGAATGATATTGGCTATTCGCCGAATGATATTATCAATCATCAGGACTTCTTTTATTCATTCCTAAGGCTTTCTTTGTTCCTTTTTTCCCAATAGTGTCCAAGCTTTGTTCTAACTCCAAATACCTGAAACTCAAGGTTTTACATTTGTTGTTGAGATAAAATATACATTTGAGGACACTAATTCTATTAAAATATAGCCTTAAATGAGTCTAAATTTTGAAATCATAAACACTCCCAACTTAAACTTTTTCTTGTCCACAAGTAAAACTCAAGTTCAGCAGTTCAAAAGGGATGTCTCAAACAGTGTTGCACAAAACTCAATCATGAATGTACATGATTAGTCGACAAATTGGACTCATCTAGGGCTATATTTTAATAAAAATTGTGTCATCAAATGCTTATTAGGTATTTGGAGTTAAAGAGAGCATGGACACTATGCTGCAAAAAAGGAACGAAAAGGGCTAAAAAGAACGAAGAAATGAAGGCCTCAGGATCGCCGAGTCCACTTGGCGAGTCGCCGAAGGGTCTTACTTTGCCTTTTGTTCCAGTGTGCTGAGCCCTGAAGAGAAGGATCAAGTCTGCGAAAAAAGGGAGCAGTCGGAGAATCGCCGAGCAGTTCCATGAAGCAGTTCCGTACCGCCCAATGGCCCAGAGCACGATGATGCAGAAGGTTGGTATGAGATGGCGATGAACTACATCAAAGGGTGAATCGTCGAGTTGATCGGCAATTCGAACTAATGACGCCGAACAATCCATTGCAGCACAAATTTATCGTAACTATAAATACTAGTTAGAGTTTTAGTTTTAGTGTGGAACTTTTAATGTAATTTTCACTTAGAGAATAGTACATTTTGGTTATTTTAGCTCTAAGTTTTAGAGGATTTTGGAAACTTGAAGAAGAAGAGGATTTCATCTCCAAGGATTTGGACTTGGGTCTCTTGGATTCATCATTCTTGGCCTGTAACAAGACTTAAATCTTCAAACCCATTTGAAGGCAAGATCATTTAGGTATAAATTTCTATCTCTTGATATGTGGGTAAAAACCCCCATTCTTGGGGTGTGATTTAGAGAATATGGGTTAAGATTGTTGTTGGGTGTTATTTACTGATAGTTTAGATGTAGTTTAATAGTGATTTTGTTTAGTAGTTGTGGATGACTTTAACAAATTTGTAGTTGCAAATACAATTTTTATTTATGTGTTTTCGGCTTGCGAGAGAGAGAAGTCGCAAAACCAAGACTACTAGATTGATGGCCTAAGGAGTAGGTCGACATGAGGTTCACCTCGAGAGAGTGAACCCTTGTCCCATATCAAATGGCATATCATCCAATACTAAATGCCAACGATCGTTCTTCAGTATAATAATCCAATTACATGAGTTGGGGTCGATCCCAACGGTGTAGTAGTTAGTAGTTAGTCGGAATTGCTGTTTAACTCACTGTTTCACCCTTTGGTGTAGTTCGTCGCCGTCTTGCACTAACCTTCAGCATCATTGTGCTATGTGTCATAGGGTGGTATAGTACTGCTTCGCGAAACTATTCGGCGAAGAGCCGACTGCTCCTTTCATCGCCTTTTTTATCCTTCTCCATAAGGGCTTTGCGTACTGGAACAAAGGGGGGAGTGCGTCCATTCGGTGAGTCGCCAAGTGTGCTTGGCAATACGCAGTCTTCAGCTTCTTCGTTCTTTTCAGCCTTCTTTGTTCCTTTTTGCATCTAAGTGTCCATGCTTCCACTAAAACTTCAAATACCTGAAACTTAAGAGTTTTCATCAGATATTGAGACAAAATAAGCATTTGAGGACAGTATTTCTATCAAAATAAAGCCCAAAATGAGTCCAATTTGAGGACTCATCACCTCCCTACTAATATCTCTAACATAAGCCAAATATGTTCAACACCCTCCTACCACAAGCGTCCGAGTATGTGCATAAGAAATCACCCCAGCCGGCATGCAACTACGAGAAACCCTGCCACACCACCGGCAGAATAATAGGTGTCACTAAAGTAATAGTATTTGCATAGCAATACAAGACAACTAAGTGAGGGGATAAATAGTTCATGCCCAAGATCAAATCAAAATCCACCTTACTAAGCACAATAAGATCCCCTCAGGTATCCTGCCCCCAAATAGACACCACACAGAATCTACAACCCTGATACACTACTAAAGAAACCCCTACTGGGGTCGAAACATGTAATGGTAACACTATGGACTCATGACGCACCCCTAACCGAGGAGCACATTAAATATACACATAAGAATAAGTAGAACCAGGATCAAATAAGGATGAAATAGACTAATGACGTGAGAGAACCGTACTTGTGATCACATCATCTGAAGCCTCGTCCTCTACTCTAGCTAGAGCTCCTAGAAATGGCCATGGGTGCCTCTACCATGCGCATCCACTCTACCACATGCGCTGCCTCCCCTAGTACATTCTCAAACACCTTGATGCTAAACTCCTCTTCTAGATGGAGGGGCTACTACTGCTACCGATCTTGCTGCTTCATGAGCTGGTAAGGCTGATATAGAGCTAAGGCACTCCCTATACCAATGACCAAGCTCCCTACAAGTGAAGCAACTCTGTGATGATTTGCATACTACTAGAGGCCGGCTACCCTAAACTGATAAAACTATCTAAAACACACCTTAGACCTGACTTAGATCAGCACTATAACCACCCTAACGGTGCTGGTCACCCTATGATAATTGGAATGATGCCTGAAATGGGCGACTAGGCTGACCCGACTGGAACTTCTGATGAACTCGGTCTCAAGTATCCCTAGCCCTAGGACGGGGCCCACATAACATGTTAATGTGTATCGTGACCAACGATACTAACCTACGGTATGAGTGTCTACGATGGTCGATATTATGGTAACCCAACTAAAGGTTGGGGTCGTATCCCAAGGGAGTGGTTTTGATTAGTAGAAAAGTAAAATTAAGATCTAACTAGTCGTAGCTAAAGATATTAACGAGTAAAAACGTGGTAAATAAAGGGGCTGATACAAAGTGTCAAATAACGATTTGGGTGTTTTGTCACAAGTAGTAAAAATAATAAATATTAACAAGAAAATCAAGTATGGAGAAATGTTCTTGGGGTATGACCGCAAAACAAGTTGAAATAAATAGTTGGGTACATTCATTTGATAAGAATTTTTTAAGATAATAGTGACTAGGCTAAGCTTTAAATAGAAATAAGTTCCCTCTCAGGCAACTTACCCCGTTTCAAATGTGTTCCTCTCGGACACCCAGTAGCCGCATGAAAACTAGCCTACGCCTTACCCCACTCACTCTCTCAAACTGAGTGTTAGGATATGGGACTAGGGTTCACCCTCTCGGGCTGAACCTCATGTTAACCCACTCCTTATGCCATCAGTCTAGTGGTCTTGGTTTCGCGACCTCCCTTTCGGGTAACCCAAAAACACATGAGTTTCTTTGTATTTGCAACTACAAACCCTTTACATTAAACCATAATCACTAGCTGGAATCACCATTAAACTATATCTAACCTATCAGAAAGCAAGACCCAGCAATAATATCAACACATATTTGCTAAATCACACCCCAAGAATGGGGTTTTTAGCCACACATCAAGAAATAACAAAATACACCTAAAACGATATTAAAATCAAATGGGTATAAGAAATTAAACCTTAATTTAAGCAAAGGAAGAAGAATAGAGAAGACCCACTTCCAACTTGGGGAAGATGAACTTCTTTCTTCAAGGTCCCAAAAACCCTTGCTAAACTTAAGAGAAAAAATATCTAAAAAGTACTATGCTATTCTGAAAATTAAAAGAAAAGTTCGACTCTTAAAAATAATTATAAGTTCAGTATTTATAGATTTCAAAAAATAGAGCTGGCGGATCTTTCGGCAAAGTTAGTCGATGTCACCAAATGACTTCAACGACTCGCCCTTCGTCTGTCTCATCATCGTTTCGTGCTTGCCTTCAACACCTTCACGTTCTGGACCATTGGGCGGTATAATACTTCTTCACGGAACTATTCAGCGAAGCGCCAACTACTTCTTTCATCGCCTTTTTGATCCTTCTCCTTCGAGGCTTCGCATACTGGAACAAAGGGAGGAATAAATCCCTTCGGCGAATCGCCAAGTGTGCTTAGCGATGCTCGTGCTTCAGCTTCGTCATTCTTTTCAGCCTTTTTGTTCCTTTTTGTGCCTAAGTGTCCATGATTTCACTAAAACTTCAAATACCTGAAACTTATGTGTTTTCATAAGATATTTAGACAAAATAAGCATTCGAGGACACTATTCTTATCAAAATAAAGCCCTAAATGAGTCCAATTTGTGGACTCAACAACATGCCCAACTTAAAATTTTGCTTGTCCTTAAGCAAACTCAAGTTCAGCTATTCAAAAAGGGTGTCTCAAACAGTGCTACACAAGACTCAATCATGAACATACACAACAAGATTCAAATTACTTTTGCATATATCAACTATGTAGTCAAAGATTGAAGTTATGACACACCATTACCAGAGATTCTTATGCTCGCAATACTTGCTACTTGTGCAAGTTCAAGCTCGACAAAAAGTATCTAAATGCCCTTATATGAAGAATGATTCCATATTCACACAAAGAGGTTAATCAATTCAAGATCAGGAATCAGATGCAACACTCACACTCAAAATGAGGAACACAATGTATGTTTTACCCGTAGGTTTGCCCTTATTTTCCAATCGACTTTCGATTCGGATTACTCAAGATCAAAAAGGTCTTTAAAAGGCTTGTAATGGGGGTGAGTGCAAAGGTATGGTCATTTAGCCTCAGTTTCTCCTTCCTCGTTGGATATGGTATTCTCAGGGCATTCCCTTCTTTTCCTTTATTGATTATTTTTCTAGTGCTACTAAATCACCTGTTTATTCACCTTCATGGATTGCTTGGACACCCGATTTCTTTTGTATTTATTCCACAGGGTTTTTTTTTAGATTGAAAGGGTTTCCGTTGTTCAACAACACCATGGGTTAAGGGGGACTTTTCCTACTCTTCTTGACTTCTCCTTTTCCTTTTCACCACACCCCTAACTTATTCTTTTGGTCTAAGTTGGTTATTCAGTAAACCAAATATTAAGAGGATTATAGGTAGTGGTTCAAGTGAGGTCTTGGGTTCATCAACGTTCTTCCAAAGAAAGGGTGTTCAAAAAGATTTTCACACACTCACGGGTAGGCTACAAAAGAGGTATATGTCAAATTTGAATCAAACTCTTTAAAGTTGCCTAACATCATATCAAGAGGACACCTTTCTAAATCAATCAAACTAACTGGGTAAATTCTAGGTTTATTCATGCATGGTTCAAAGAAAGATAATCACACAATGGATTGACACTTAAGTCAAACAAGACTAAACACTTTCGCTAGTGTGAAATGGTCATTACGAGAGAATCAATTCGATAAATAGCTAATCACAACAAGATGCAAAGAGTTCACATATTGTCTATGCAACTTCATTTGGTCTCCTCATAGCCATACATTCATGTTCGTTCAATTCAGAGAACTATTCAAGTCATCGGTATTGATCAAAACCGAGACTTAAATTCTTGCAAAAGAATAACCACATTCAATTCACGAGGGGTGGCAAATATGTGTGAAAAATTCAAATTTTTTTTGGAAGGGTCAAAATCATTTTGTAATTAAACCCAAAAGAGAGCCATAAGCTCAATCAATCGCTAAAGAAGTTTTAAAAACACAATTTAAAACACCCAATCCAACTATACACCAAAACAAAAGTATCAACTAGCACACAAAAGGTGTGGGCCTCACCCCACCACAAATAAAAATGTTTGTCTTCAAATGCAAATAATACATAATCCAAAACTAGATGTAAGCAAGGTAGAGAGGAGGGTAGAGAAAGGTCCTGGCTATGCAGTCTCTATATCTGTTGGGGCATCAGTGCACGAAGTAGTCTCAGATAGAAAGGCTGTACTAGATCCACTAGGGGCTGATGTGGACGTAACTGTCTCTTCTAGATCTGGCAGATCTCTGAATATGCTCGCATCTTGGCTCACTCTTATCTCCTCAACCTGTGCTGCTATCAACTCCTAGTCAATTTCTGCATCCGACTCTACCTGTGCTGCACTATCCCTTTGCACATCTCCGATGGTCTCAGGAACATCCTTATCATCTCCTCTCTCTATGAGTAAAGTGAAGTAGGTAGACTTAAGGTAATCTACGTCCTTCCGCACACTTGCAATCTTAGTTTTTAGGGCCGTCACCTCAGAGGTTTCCTGCTACCTGCTCGCACAAGCCATAACTATCAATGTCAAGTCATCAACAAAAGTTTGAATGGGAGTAAGTGTTGCTACTATGGCCCTGTCAATCATCTCTAGAATAGACCTTTCCAGTCTGGTGGCTCTCACATCAACTTAATAAGCCAACTTCCCCATCTTCAGGAACATGGCCTAAGTGATTTTGGCAGGTTGGGAGGATAAGGAAACACCTGGAGCCTGTTAGGAAGAAGAAGAACGAGCTGGTATAACTGAGGGCTCAATGGCCGGGATGGATGAAAGTGTCTTTGCTGATAGTGAGTCAACATTGACCTCTGGAGAAGTATTTGTTGGGGCTGCTCTACTCTTGTCATCCTTCTCTCGTGTAAATTTTGCCTCTATACGCTGGATATCAATGGAGGAAGATGGAGTGACTTCTCTATCGCTAGCCGGCTCTCGGGGTACTCGAGCATGCCGGCACAACTCAGTAATCAGAACAGGAAATGGCAGGGATGCATGTGTTTGTTTTGCTCTCAAAGCCATCTCCTGTGAAACCAACATTCCTAGGTCAATCCTGCTCCTGGCCATGATAGAACTAAGGCAAGCTGCCTTAGGATGACGCAGGATAGATTCGCTCTGGAATGGCATAATAGTGTTGCTGATAAAGCCAAACCAGTACCGGGAGGCGATGTTCATATCCTACTTCTCAATAGGAGCTCCAGCATCCAGCCACCACGAGGTGATGTCAGAAATAATCGTAGCTAACCTACCCTTCAGATCATCTAGGGAACGAACAATAGGCAAGCCCTATAAGGGTAGTACCGAGTGCAGCGGTCGACCTAATACAACATTAATATGCTCGTTGTGACACTCCACCACCTTCCCTCTAACTAGAACCGACTTCAGTGGTCCGAACTAACTAGCATTTTTCTTATTTTTTGGTACCAACTCCCCGTAGGCAAAGTAGAATTCCCAGACCTAGCTATATAAGAGCCCCTCGGCCTGGTGAACTATTCGAACTCATGATATCTGAGCTTGTCAAGCACCTCAACATGCTTACTTTCGAAATCCTCTACATATAGTAACTTTTCTTCTAGAATTGTTTGTAAACCATCACCTTTTAGTCTATTCAGCAACATGGGTTGAGGTGGAGCTACATGGAGTGCAGGAGCCGCTGGAGTTGGTATTGGAGTGGGCACTGATTCGATAGTCGGTGGAGTGTCAGCTGAAGGGGTTCCGGTAGTTATGGGCTGATTTATAGCCCAATGTTTCTCCCTTCGATTTATCAAAGGTTTCTTATCCTCCGACTCATAAACAACTAGTTCAACATTTGTGCCCTTCCTAGCGATGTGCTTTTTTAATTTGCCTTTATCTCCGGGCGGGAGATCTTGCTTTCTTTTCTGTGAAGGTCATGATCCTCCTTCATTGATTGTAATTCCCATTACCTTTTTCTGAGGTGGTGCATTTAGGTTTGTGCATACCATATCTGCAAAGATTTGTGATTAGTCTTAAAAACAATCACACTAAACCACCGAAAATCTGAAGTAGAAGGGTTCGCCGATTAGTCGGTGAATCACCAAACCTCTTTAGCGAGCTAGGTCATACTCGCCGAAGGAGTTAGTTTCAAATCTAGGTAAATAAGCGATGAAAAAGTTCATATGGCGAGATGCCGACTACCTTTGGTGACCACGGATGTGTCTGCCGAAAGTAACAGATCTCTCAGCACTATGGACATGAATGAAGGGCGATCTAAGGTCAGTAAGCGAACTGTTGAATCATTTGGGGAGCATGACCCAGCTCGCCAAGTGATTCACCGTGACTATTTTTCAACCCCCTTCTTAGTATTGACCTTACAGGCACTTAAAACGCAATTAAAGCATGCAGACACGAAATTCACACCATACACATACTTCCCATCATTCCGGAATACTCAGACTTTTTCTGGTCCTGCAATATTTTTGCCATTTAACTATGATCACCCTTAAGAATGTCGTCACCCATTCCTTCATTGAGAAACTTTTATTATTTAGCACAAATGTGGGCTCTTTTGGTGTTACCCAACTAATACAATGACAATCAAATGGGAACCATTTCCATCGCAATCAAATTAAAGAACAAACAACAAAGAATTCGACTATTAAAATATTTTAGGAAACTAAGTACGGATTATACATAGCATATCAATTTATTTCTATCATAAAGGTCCATCACACGTCATCCTGATACTACAATTGCAAAAGAGTGCAAAAACATTTAAGATAAATTTGGGGTTTTATGGGCTAACCTTTAATGCCGATCAAATTACTTTTTGAAATGCTAGGCATCAAAGAGATCCAACCCCAAGCACTATTTACCAATTGAAATACTAATGGAAAGGTAAAAATCTAAGAAAAAGTACTTTTGGTGTGATTTTGAGGAGTTTGAGACGAGGGAAAGTAGAGATTCAAACATTTTGACTTTCTGCCTTTATATAACTGTTCAGTTCTGTGTCATTCGGCGACGTTAGTCTTATTGGCGATAAAATCGGTGACGCGCCGAATGCTTACTTACCTCACCGAGTTTACATGACATCCCCTATTTTGGGGTCGCAACAGCGGATTAAATTAGAGTCGCGGATAGATTCGGCGACTCACCCATTGTGTCCTTGGCTCGCCAACTTGTACTTCTTAATACCTTTCTCATTTTTCCCTACAAAATCAACACACCATTATTCGAACAGAATAATTAAAAGCAGTAAAACCTTGGGTGCCTCCCATGAAGCGCCTTATTTTACGTCGTGGCATGACGTAAGTTCTATCTCACTCTCTGTTATTGGGGTTAGCCCAATTGTCACTAGGTGACGCCAATATGTCATTTGGGTGGAGATGAGCTACTGCAAAACTAAGGAATGACCTGATCAGCTGGATTGATCTAGAGTGAGATCCAATCATTTGATTCAACACTTCAGCATTCTCCTTCGTTTCTTCAAACACCCGATCTTGATCAGTGATCTTTTGGTGAATGATTTGAAGTGTGTCCTCGACATGATTTTTCTCCCTGTTTCTAGACTTCCTCCGCTCATGATGGGGTTTCTACCTCCCCCTGTTGTTGCACTGAACTTCCACCTCTGAGATTTTGGTGGCCAAATCATTTAGTTGAGATGTCAGTGCGGTCAGCATGAGGTCCTTTTGGAATCCATGGCTCATTTCAACCAATTTACCACTACTCTGCTCAGCCATACTCTGCACCTAAATGGACAACTCAACAAAAAACAAGACTAAAAGTAAAGTTACTGAACTGGGACTAAGAAGAACTAAAATTCTACTAACCTAAAAAATCTCAAATAACACCACTCCATGGCAGCAGAGCCATTTTGAAGCTTATGGTGACCATCATCACTAACCTACGGCATGAGTGTCTACGATCGTCAATAGTATAGTAACCCAACTAAAGGTTGGGGTCGTGTCCTAAGGGAGTGGTTTTAAGAATTAGCAAAAACGTAAAATTAAGCTCTAACTAGTCATAGCTAAAGATTTTAACGAGTAAAAACATGGTAAATAAAGGGGGTGACACAAAAGTGTCAAATAACGATTTGGGGGTTTTGTCACAAGTAGTAAAACTTGCAAAAATTAACAAGAAAATCAAGTATGGGGAAATGTTCTGGGGGTGTGACCGCAAAACAAGTTGAGATAAATAGTTGGCTACATTCTTTTGATAAGAAATTTGTAAGATAATAGTGACTAGGCTAAGCTTTAAATGGAAATAAGTTCCCTCTCGGGCAACTTACCCCGTTTCAAATGCATTCCTCTCGGACACCCATTTGTTGCATGAAGACCAACCTACGCCTTACCCCACTCACTCTCTCGAGCTGGGTGTTATGATATGGGACTAGGGTTCACCCTCTCAGGCTGAACCTTATGTCCACCCACTCCTTAGGCCATTAGTCTAGTGGTCTTGGTTTCGCGACCTCCCTCTCGGGAAAGCCAAAAACACATGATTGGCTTTGTATGTGCAACTAGAAACCCTTTAGATTAAACCACAATCACTAGGTGAAATCACCATTTAACTACGTCTAACGTATCTGCGAGCAAGATCCAACAACAATATCGACATATATTTGCTAAATCACACCCCAAGAATAGGGGTTTTTAGCCACACATCAAGAAATAGCAAAATACACCTAAAATGATAGTAAAATCAAATGGGTATAAGAAATTAAACCTTACTTTAAGCAATGGAAGAAGAATAGACAAGACCCACTTCCAACATGGGGAAGATGAACTCCTTTCTTCAAGGTCCCAAAAACCCTCTCCAAACTTGAGAAAAAATATCTAAAAAGTACTATTCTATTATGTAAATTAAAATAAAAGTTACTCTTAAAAATAATTATAAGTTCAGTATTTATACACTTTAGAAAATAGCGCTGGCGGATCTTTCGGCGAAGTTAGTTGATGTCGCCGAATGACTTCAGGGACTCGCCCTTCGTCTGTCTCATCGTCGTTTCGTACTAGCCTTCAGCATCTTCACGTTCTGGACCATTGGGAGGTATAGTACTGATTCGCAGAACTATTCGGTGAAGCACCGACTGCTTCTTTTGTCGCCTTTTTTGTCCTTCGCGTACTGGAACAAAGGGCGGAGTAAATCCCTTCGACAAATCGCCAAGTGTGCTTGGCGATGCTCGGGCTTCAACTTCGTCGTTCTTTTCAGCCCTTTTGTTCCTTTTTGTGCCTAAGTGTTTATGCTTGAACTAAAACTTCAAATACCTTAAACTTAAGAGTTTTCATCAAATATTTAGACAAAATAAGCAGTCGAGGACACTATTCTTATCAAAATAAATCCCTAAATGAGTCCAATTTGTGGACTCATCACCTGTCATCATGCCTGGCCCTATTGTCACTGCCCGCGTGGTCCTCACGATGGAGCTATGAAAGCGTGCAGTCATGGTCCACTACATCCTCATAAGAGTGGCCCGCTGAAACCATAGACTTCTACTCAATACATAGCTGCAACCTCAATTGTCTAACGAAGCACCTGACTCTCTCCTCCTCTATTTGCAAGATCAGGGTGGGGATAACTCATGAAATTGGCTCATACTCTGATACCATCATGGAGCCCTACTCCAACCTCGAGAACTAATTACGGAGCCAATCACTGACGCTCCATGGGATAAATATAGCCTGAAATGCCTAAAAAAACTATGTCCACATCACTGGGGGCGACCCAACTTGTCTAGTCTTTATGAAAGTACACCACCAATCCTTGGACGGCCCATCTAACTGATAAGCTATAAAGTTAGATCCTCTCGACTCCACCAATCTCAAAGTCCATAGTCTCTCCCGACAAGTATTAAGGAACTCCTGGGCATCCTTACCAACTGCCCCTATAAACCTTGGCGGCGACACTCTCAGAAACACCCAGAGCTTCTTCTGCTCCCTCAGTGGCATAACTCCATCTAAAACATTTGGCTGAATGGTGGGCGGTGCTGGAGGCTGCTGAACCTCTGGGTCGCTACTGTAGGCTGACCCTACGCTATTAGAGTCGGATCTAGAACTAGTGTTGGGGCATGTTGCTGCTTCTGAATAACCCAATAAAAGCTAGATTCTACATAAGCATAGCCTGAAGATTAGGGGTGGAAGCTGGTGCAAGTGGTGGTTGGGTTGGTCACAGCCCCACTGGTTGGGAAACAATTTGAACTAAGGTTTCGCCTCCGGCACCAAAGTCCTCCCTCTTTCTCAGGCTACCGCTGCAGCCCGACATCGACCTTGGGTTCGACCTTTATTGCTCGTGCCATACATCCTATGATACAATGAAACAAGTAATATTTAATGAAACCAATTAGACAACTACACACGAAAATTATACAAAATAGGAAAACACCCTAAGGACATCCTGTAGCCTCCCAAAGATAAGTCACAGACGTCTCCACGCCAAATATCAATTCTCTACTACATATTAGTTATGTAAAAGTGAGATCGACGAACCTGGGCTTCATACAAACTTTTTAATGACCGTATTTCTTGAGCCATGCTGGAGCCTACCAACCCAAGTAGGCAAGCCAAACCCTATCCAGAACATAAGAATAATGGGACTGAGGGGGGAAGTATCCTCAACTAAGAGAAGCACAAATAAATAGAATACATAAGAGGAAGGTGGAATAGAACCCAAAACTATATATACAAAAGATACCTCCTACAACCTAGAAGTCATATGTACAGAACTGTTGAAAGAGTACAACTCCCAAAAGTGGACCACAAAATTAAAATTGCCTAATAAAGCAAAAGACAAGTCAAATTGTAAATACAGAATGGAGACATGAAATATAAGAACGCCATGAGCTCACCCTCATCTTCAAATCAGATTGTTGCAGGCTCGACCTCAACGTTGATAACTTGTGCTCGGATCGGTTTCACAAAATAGATGCAGAGTGTAGTGTTAGTTTCAAAATGACAGGTACCCAGTATGTATCATAGGTCGACTGAGCAAGAAAGATAAAAACAAACGGAAACGATAGAATCAAACACAAATAGAGGTAAATAGAAATAAGAGTAGAACAATTAGAGAGGTGGACTAAGGATATTTAACCTAAACCAAACTAGGCCCCTCCATAAGACCCACAAGGTTCACTCATTCACAAATAAACAAGAACCTGAACAGACTCCAATATGCCTGATAGGCACAGAGAAGCCACAACTACGAATCCCAAAGGAAACCCAACTCGAAACTTATATAACAAATAACTCCAACCCAATGAACAAGTCAGACTTCCACATCGAGCCACCTAGACCACCAGGAACTTCAGGGTATAACCCAACCATGCGACTGCCGCGTAGGGGTATATCAATCCCTTCCAAAAGTCATAATCCAACTGCCCAAAATGCTAGCACTCCGCGAGCCTAGCCTAAACCAGCCAAGTATGACATCTAACACTCACATGGGACCTCCCCTAACAAGACAGAGTGCTTAGTACTGTCAACTTCGAAGAAGACCTCAAGTAACTTATATCTAACTAGCCAACTAGCTAATCACCCCCGGGGCCCGGCCCAATGCCAGCCAGGTGAGACAGCTATCACTCTCAGGGGCCATGCCAAATGCCAGCGAAAGGGTGCAGGTAAAATCAACTCCATAGCGGATCTCAAATTCCAAGCTATCGTGGATCGACGTCAACTACTAACCGCATCAAAATGGTGGATCAATTCCAAGCCATCGTGGATTGACGTCCACTATCAACTACCTCACACTAGAATCGACTGCGGAACACCCAACCCAGGAAAATACTACGCCTCTAATAACACATAGACATCAAAGAAATAGGGAGTGAAGCCTGAAGGATCACAAGCAATAAGAATTCCAAATCTAGAGTCATCTATCAGACCCAAGTGTGCTATGCCGGACTACAAGGACCTAATTCATCTATATCGACATCGGAATCACTCTCTTGGAGCTTTCTCTTCCAAACTGCCTCAAATTGTTGCTACGCTATCAAAAATAGAATCATAGAATCAACACAGTTGTTTACCCACTAACATCATCAAAATTGGAGAAAGCCCAATTTCGAAGTCAAAATTGATAAATCACCTCTTGGGGCTTAAAACAGCTTAATGCAACAACAAAGCAAAATGCATAACTTTACACAAATAGAGACTTGGGGCAGACACTTACAACACATATACACCACAATCCGAGGCTTTCAGACACGCTTTGGACAGTCATCCACATTGCCAACACACCACCGAACACACGGACTTCGAATCACCCAAAACAAAGCTCTAGAACTCGAGATATCGAAATTTCAAAATGAGGTTGAATATGATTTTTCTCAATAAAAAAAACAGCAATTCTAGTCAGTTAAAGCTAAATTTGGTAGCCAAAAGACTAAATTATGGTCACTAAAGGTCTACATTAGCAACACTAGATTTTGCTATTTATTTTTTAAAAGTCTCTGAACGGACCCTCGAAAGTTGTTCGGGACCCGACGAAAATAAACCAGATATTCTGCCCCCTTTAATTCGACATTCCAAATTAGTGATGCAATAGGAATTTCCATACGAGGTCAATTTGACAAAAAGTGGGCCCCATATCCTAATGCCATATTTAGCAAATTTTCACAACGGGCCTCTGAATAAAATTGGAAGCCCCAATAAGCGCACGAAGGCTCGTTCTAGACCAAACTCAACATTCTGAAACTTACCATGCTGACATAATTCTCATACAATCGTGTTTACCAAGAATGTTGACCAAATTCAAACTTAAGCTAAAATTCGAAGGCTAAAGCACTAAATGGCCCCAAAGTCACACCAAAGCCTCGAGACTCGTCCCAACCATTTTACTAGCCTAATTTGGCCGCTATAGAGTTGATGCAACCATCAAAATTCCCATATCAGGTTGTTTACTTGAGGTTATGCCTGGAATTAATGTTGGAAAATGGGTGGATTGGATTAGATTTGGATGGATTGGATATGAACTGAGTTAAACTGGATTGGATACAAATCCACCCATATAAAATATAGGTAAATATAGATTTGGTAAAAAAAGGTTTGGGTAAAATGGTTGTAACCCACTCTAAACTCCTAAAGCCATAAAGTATTAAATAAAAGATAAGTTGTTAATATCTAAACCCGTAACATCCCATTATTTTTGGAAAAATTAAAATTTTTAATTTTTTTTGTAAATTATTTTTTTTACCAACCCTACCCCATCCATGTACCCCTCCCCCCAACCCCCAAAAAAAATTAAAAAGACTTTTTTTAAAAAAATTGAATTTTTTTTCAACCCCTACCTGTCCATCCCCCTCCCACCATCCCAACCTACCCTCGCCCCCAAATTATTATTTTTTAAAACAAAACATTTTTTTGGTAAATAGACTTTCTTTTTGAATTTTTTTAATCCCTACACGTCCACCCACATGCCCAAAAAATATTTAAATAAACCTTTTTTTTCAAAAAAAAATTTAAATTAACTTTTTTTTTTTTGAAAAAATAAAAAATTTATATACTTTTTAAATATGTTCTTTTCCAACCCTACTCCCTACCCCCTCGCACTAGGACACCTCCCACCCACACCCAAAAAAGTTAAAAAAAATATTCCCAAAAAATATTTTTTTTTCGCCCACCCACACCCCAAATTTTTTATATTTTATTTTTAAAATTAAATAGTGCAATTAGGGATTTTTATGACAAAAGAGTGATATATGGGTATAAATGGATATTTATGGTGACCCATTTTGTCCATATTTGTATGCTCTTAAATAGGTAGAAGTCCATACTTACCCATTTAAGAACATATGAGAGATCCATTTAATTGAAAATGGTTTCATTTCACTTATATGGGTTGAAAATGCCATCTCTAACTGAAATCAACTTTTCAAGTTTCAAAAGATCCAAAAGAGAAAAATGGGCATAAAAGCCAAACGAAAGACCAAACTATCGAACAGTCATTGCCTGCAGGTCATAAATGCCTTGTCGTCACTACACGAACGCTCTAACGACGCAAAGAAGGCATAAACACAAATATGACCTAGAGGTTCATAACAGATTTGAAAACAACAAAAATAGAATCATATTTTTAGGTAAGCATTATTTTCAATCTATTCAAAAGAAATAAACGCTGAAAAAAAAAGAGGTTTTATTTTAATTTTATCTTTAATAAATAAGATAGTGTTTCTTAATTATATTTTTAGATTAGCTGTTTAACTTTTCTTTTATTAATTTAAAATAGTTAATTAATATTTTTTTATTTATAGTTTACATTTTAAATATTCTTTTTAAAAAAATATCCTACACTACCACCAATTTCCTAAGCTATCCCACTACCCCTAACCCACCTACACGTCACTACCCATTACCCCACTCAACTAACCACAATTGTACCGACCCATTCCCGTCATCATGGAAAAGCCAATGGGGAAGGAATTTGGGCCGGGAAACTTCTGAGTAGTAACTTGGAAATTCCTTGCCTAGGCAAGACTTTGACGAAATCTGAGTTAGGTGAGGTCTGAGGGAAATCCGGTAATGGATGATTGATTTAATTGGGAGTTTGATCACCTGACTGGATAGCCAAAATGTTAAGGAGCCTATACGACTTTATGAAATTGAATTCAGGCGAGTAGAACTCCCGTAACTAATCTTAAAGTGAAAGGGTAGTTTTAGAACATCTAGGTTTGAAGTTGTGTTGTGAAATGGGAGCTTGGAACTCAAATTTCGAGTTTCTATCTTGGTACAAGCCACTGGGGAAGGATTAATCCCGCCAGGGCGGGGCCACTTTTGCTGGATGGGGCCTGCTGTGGCGGACTAGTCAATACTTAAATCAGGGAAAAACCCCAAAATCGTTATTCTCTACAAAACATCGTTCTTAACAGCTAAGGGATGACCCAGGGTCGTTTCGTATCAGATACCCACAAATTATTGCCCTAGAGGTAAGTTAATTACTTCCCTAATCTGTATTTCGATTCTTGAACTTAGAATCCATGTAAAAGAATGAAGGGTTTTGGCATTAAGTTTATGATGGGAAAAGCCCTAGTTTAACATTAGGATCATGGGTTTGGCCTTTGATGAGTCCACAAATTGGACTTCTTTAAGGCTTTATATTAATAGAAATAGTGTCCTCGAATGCTTATTTTGTCTCAATATCTGATGAAAACTTTTAAGTTTTAGGTATTTGATGTTTTAGTAGAAGCATGGACACTTAGGCGCAAAAAGGATCCAAAAGGATGAAAAGAACGAAGAAGTTGAAGCATGAGCATCGCCATGAACCTTTGGCAATTCGCCAAAAGGACAGACTCCACCCTTTGTTCTAGTATGCGAAGCCTGAAGGAAGAGGATAAAAAAGGCGATGAAAAGAGTAGTCGGAGCTTCGCTGAATAGTTCCGCGAAGTAGTACTATACCACCCAATGGTCCAGAACGTGAAGATGTTGTAGGAAAGCACTCAACAGTGATGAGATAGAAGAAGGGTGAGTCGCTGAGTCATTCGACAGACTCGACTAACCTCGCCGAACTATCCGCTTGCACTAATTTCTGATGATTATAAATACTAAACTCTTTATTATTTTTAGAAGTCCCAAACCATTATTATTATTATTATTAGAATAGAATAGTACGTTTTTAGATATTTTCTCTCAAGTTTAGAGAGGGTTTTGTGGGAGAATTGAAGAGAGAAGGATTTCATCTTCCCCAAGTTGGAAGTGGGTCATCTCCATTCTTCTTCCTTTTCTTAAATCAAGGTTTAATTTCTTATACACATTTGATTTTAGTATCATTTTAGGTTTATTTTTGTATTTCTTGATGTGTGGCTAAAAAATCCCATTCTTGGGGTGTGATTTAGCAAATATGTGTTGATATTGTTGTTGGGTTTTGCTTGTTAATAGGGTAGATGTATTTTAATGGTGATTTCACCTAGTGGTTGCGGTTTAATTTATTGGGTTTGTTGTTGCAAATACAAAACCACCCATGTGTTTTCGACTTTCTCAAGAGGGAGGTCGCGAAACCAAGACCACCAGAATAATGGCCTAAAGAGTGGGTCGGCATGATGTTCAGCCCGAGAGGGTGAGTCCTAGTCCCATATCCTAACACTCAGCTCGAGAGAGTGAGTGGGGTAAGGCGTAGGCTGGTCTTCAAGCGGCAAATGAGTGTCCGAGAGGAACCCATTTGAAATGGGGTAAGTTGCCCGAGAGGGAACTTATTTCCATCTAAAGCTTAGCCTAGTTACTATTATCTTACAAATTTCATATTGAAAGCATGTACCCAACGATTTATATCAACTTGTATTGCAGTCACACCCCAAGAACATTTCCCCATACTTGATTTTCTTGTTAAATTTGTTGTTTTTACTACCTCTGACAAAACCCCCAATCGATATTTGACACTTTTGTCGCCTCCTTTAATTTACCATGTTTTTGTTTGTTAATGTCTTTAGCTACGACTAGTTAGAGCTTAATTTTATTTTTCTATCAATTCTCAAAACCACTCCCTTAGGACACGACCCCAACCTTTAGTTGGGTTACTATACTTTCGACGATAATAGACACTCATACAGTAGGTTAGTGTTGTTGGTCACAATAAGCATCAGCCTTAGGTTGATAGTTTGATATAATCCGGGTAAATTACGCCTTGTTTGTTGATCCTTGTATTAATTAGTTGTTTTAGACCAAGAACAAGCTGAAAGACTTCGGAAAGAGAAGGCTCAAGTGTCTTAGGAGTATTCAGCCTTAGTTTTGAGGTAGGTGATGGTTCAACTTCCTGTTGTGTGATATATGCCTGCTAATTGCTTCATTGTGTGCATACATGTGTGTGAATAGGGAAACACGACCCAAATCAAATGAAATGATTATGTGTGAACAATTTCATGCCATGAACCTATTGCTCGACTATGTGTCTATGTGCACTGTTCATTGTGGTCTAATTGTGACTGTGGTTGTGTTGTCTAGACCGGGTGTCACGTTCTAACACATATATTTGATCTGGTGTCACATTCTGACACATATATTGGACCAGGTGTCACGTTCCAACACATGTATATTGGATTGTGTGTCCCGTTCTAACACCCTAACCGTTTGGATGTTGCTTCCATGAGAAAACCACTTGTGATTGTTACATTTATAATGACATGTCATGGTTATTGGGTAACTGTGTGTTGCTCCTAAAATGATGATTGAATTATGCATTTTGCATATGTGTGTTTACGGTGTTGTAATGACATGTTTGTATTACACTACTAGAGTAGCCATGTGATCCTACCAGTACACCGTGGTTTCGTGTGCTGATACTACACTTACTCTTTCTTTGTTGAGTACATGGCATCTTCAGGTGGCTAGTGACAGACCTCATCTAGGAGACCATTGAGCATATTGGTTTCGAGGGTGAGCTAGTTCTTTCAGGTTGCCATGGGTCCTTCACTTGTTTTAGTCCATTCTTTTCGGACTCAGACTAGATGTTTAAACACTCAACTTATGTTATGTTTTCAGGGCTTCATCCTATTTTCTTAGACTTGTTGATTAGTAGAGTTTTAGTATAATGACTTTCAATTCTAGGGGTTGAATTTCCGTGATAGTTGTTTGTTAGACCTTTGGAGTTAATGGGAATTCCGTATTTATTTAGTCAATTAAACTTGCTTCTAATCTTTGAATGGTGTAGTTTCTGAAAATTGCTTAGTTGGGTTGTAGTAGTGGTTCTCCCATCAGAGGGTTGGTGTGGGTGTCAATAAAGGCAGTCTGGGTCGTGAAAAAGTTGGAATCAGAGCCCAAGGTTCTTTGATCTCATTGTACCAAAATGATCCTAGTAGAGTCTGGCGGAACAATATGGAGACATCTGTATTTTTCTATGAGAGGCTATAGGACTTTAGGAAATCTCTCAATCTTGTTCTCCTATCGTTCAATGACTTGATTCCAATTGGTATTAGGTGATCCAAATTGGTATCTAATCTTTTTCACTCTTCTGTCCATGGTTAACACACGATACAATGACGTCAGACAGAAGAAGAGTCTGCAGTAAGAGGTCATGGTCGAGGTAGGGGTAGAAGGGGAAGAGAAAGGGATAGAGGCCGAGGAAGAGGGGTACCCGCTAGGTGTGGAGCCCCAGCTGAGATGTTCCTAGGGAGGAGGATCCTCTTGCACCCCTAGAAGAGGTAGAATAGAATGTGGAGATCGAAGATGAGGAGGATGTTGGACTAGATGAGGATGCACAAGCTAGGAATATAGGCATTCCTCCCTGAGACCTAGTGTTAGCTCAACAGATCATGACTTTTTCGAATGGTGTTGGTCAGCCCTGAAGTCCTTCCTATAGTGCAATCTACTCAACCTTTGATCAATTACCCTGTGACTGCTACTATGCTCAGGGTGGATGGAGCATTAGGCATTGATGCCTTTTTCTATCCCCTTTTGGGTGCTATGATGACTGGCACTGAGCATGAGATGTTGAGTAAGTTTTTAAAGCTGAAGTCGCTTGTGTTCGATCGTTTTGAGAGTGAGGATGCATATGAGTTCATTCTGGATTGTTATGAGAGGCTTCACAAATTTGGCCTTGTACACCCGCTTGGAGAAGAGTTCATGACCTGTCAGCTTCAAGGTGAGGTAAGCACTAGTAGAGGGTCAATATGGAATGCAAATTACCATTCTTGCCTCCACTAACTTTGACGCAGTTCCATGCTCTGTTCCTGGAGAAGTTTGTGCCCCGGATTCTGAGGGATGGCAAGAAAGATGAGTTCATGGCCTTGGAGCAAGGTTGTATAACTGTAGGTGCCTATGAGGATTCGTCTATTTATCAAGGGATTGAACCCCGAGTTGCAGGTATTATCTATTCATATGACATCTACAGGTAAAAGTTTTAATGAGGTGACAGACTTTGTGAAGAAAGTGGAAGAAGTTCACGTGATGGGTAGGCCACAATATTGGCTAAGAAGCCCAAAAGCACAGGTAACTTTCATGGTTCCTAATCCAAAAGTTCAGGTAGGCCAAAGATTGTATCCCAGCCAATTCCATCAGCCCTGACCCCTTCTACAAGTGGTTACACGGGTACTGCTCAACAGAATTCCATTTAGGATAGTAAGAGAGTTGTACCTTCATTTGGCAGCAGGCCATATTTTTACCGCAGTTGCTATAATTATGGAGAACCTGGGCATATCAGGAGAGATTGTCCTCATTCGCACATGTTTGAATCTATGCAGTAATAGACCAGAGAAGTGGTACCAGTGGGCAGTTGTAGTAATGGTAGAGGATAACCATAAGGTGGGCGGCAAAGAAATCAGCGAGGTCATGGATGGCAAGGAAATGGTAATACAGGTAGAGGAGTAGTGCAGCCAGGCAAGGAGGTTTCCCTTCAAGATGACATGGCTTAGTTTTATGTCTCTCCAAGCAAGACCGATGTTGAGTTGTTTGATGCACTGATCACACGTACAATTCTTGTCTGTGACCGGATCACTACTATTTTGTTTGATCCGGGATCTACTTAGTCATATGTGTTAGTTTAGTCTCCCTTGGGATTTGATGTGGTATGTGATGTGCTTGATGCCCCCATCAATGTTTCTGCCCTAGTTGGAAAGTTTGTCATTGTCACCAATGTTTATCGTGCTTGTCCTTTTTTGTTTATGGGTTTTCAAACTTTGGCTGACTTGGTTATTCTGGATATGACTGACTCTGATATAATCTAAGGCATGACTTGGTTGTCCCCTTATTATGCGGTGCTTAGTTGTAATGCTAAGTCTGTGACTCTAGAGATTCTGGGTAGGAAAAAGTTAGAGTGGGAAGGGTGTACAAGCCTAAGACAGCTAAGGTCATATCTTTTGTTCGGGCTAGGAAACTGTTTGGGTAGGGGTGTTCGGTATATTTGGCTAATATTCGGGATGTAGATATCGAGTCTCCCTCTATTGACTCTATTCCTATAGTGTATGAATTAAAGGAAGTGTTTCTTATCGATTTTGTAATACCCTGTAGCGTGAATGGGTAGGTTATCCAATTGTTACAATTTCTATGTATCACCCATGAGGGCAAACCATACCCTGTAGCTTGACCAACACCTGTAGGTGGGCCTCGTGGATTGCCACCATGGAGACTGCCTGAGAGAGTGAACCACGGCCAGGACCCATGCCTTGTGGATTGGTCCACCACTTATGGTTAGGTGTCCGTTGATGGCCCAAAGTCTCTGTCAAGACCACGCACGACCAAGACGGACCGTAGATCCATCTACGGTCAGTCGGCGGGGTCTCGTGGGTTGGCCTATTGGGACGGTTAAGTTGTGGGTTTAAGGGTATTATTTTATTTTAATTAGATCAATGTGGTGTCATTTTGCCTAAACCTAGACAACATATATAAGGATTCTTGACATCTAAACTAACTCAATTAAGTCATTCTCTCGAATCACAAAAGAAAACCCAAATCCGCTCTCAAATATTATCTCTCTAGTAGGTAGAAGAAAGAGATTGAAGCTAGGTCAAGATCAAGTCTTCTAATCTTCAAGATTTTGTGGGCTTTGTGACTAAGTTATGATAGCTTTTTATCAATGGGATCCTTCCTCCCATGGATTCCCCAAGAATTCCATAATTTAAAGAAGAATTTCCCTAATTGTAGTTAGGGTTTCTTCCAATGTTGTGGGTTATGATGAATGTCGATCCAATTTAGTGGATTGTGATTGTTTATGATTTAATTGATAGAATTGAATGTATTTAGGATGAAATTACATGTACCCATGCCTATCCTATGAACCTAGGGTATAATTAATATGATTTGGGTTTATGCCATGAGGGAAACTTTGTGGGATAGATATCTCTTTATAGGATTGATGAATTATGATTAGAATTGCTTGAGATTAAAGCATATATGAGGAATTTGATTTCAATTGCTTGTGAGAAAAGCATAGATGATGATAATGAGATGCAATTCTTTGAGAGCAAATCTTAGACTATGAATTGTTGATTATTAATGTTGTAGTATGGAAGGGATACTTCTTACAATGAATTGATAAGCATGATTGAATGAATGTGAAAGGTTTACTCAGACGAATGATTCTAGGTTGAAAGGATTCCTCACCTGAAATGAATCTAGACTAAAATGCTTAATGAATTATTAAGCTAGAGGTGATTCCCATATTCCTTAGCATTGAACAAGAGGTGAGTCCCCAGATTCTTACTATGATGAATGGACATGGAGGCGAGTACTCATGTTCCTTATGAAATGATGTGGAGGCGAGTACCCGTTTCATATTATGAGGTTGAGGAGGTGAGTACCCGCAACTAAAAAGTAAGTAAGGCAAGAGGCGAATACCCATTAGCCTTTGTAAGTTAGGCATTGAGGTGAATCCCCATGTCTTTAAAAGTATGTCTAATGTGATTATGATATGAGGTTGATTTCTTGGAGTGTTTCTAGATATTCCATCCATGATTTAAGCTTGACTAGATGCTTATTATTTCATGATTATGCTTATGCCTTATGTCTTATGTTGACTAATGCTTATGTTGTATTGTTTATTCTATCCATCATATTTAGTACTTGATTGTACTAATGCATAATGTTGCCTATATTCTTATCAAATGTAGGGTCCGGCGACATTGACTCTCACACTCGTGGCTAGCTTAGTTGTTGATCAAGGAAGTGAAGTTCTTCGTCAGTCCGCATTGTGTTCGTGGATGTGATCATCATTTTCCCTTATGTCTTTATTTTATGTCTTGGAGTATTGTATGGGTTGCGTCCCGAGAATTTATTCATGTTGTTTAGATGGTTTGACACAATTTCATTAGGCTTTTGCTTGTTTTTATAAAAGACTTTGATTGTATTGAGATGTTTTAAATTCCCTATTATTTCTATAACTTTATGCTATAATATGATAG
Source organism: Solanum sparsipilum (assembly GCA_029582215.1). Classification (NCBI taxonomy): domain Eukaryota; kingdom Viridiplantae; phylum Streptophyta; class Magnoliopsida; order Solanales; family Solanaceae; genus Solanum; species Solanum sparsipilum. The sequence goes on from JAKRZT010001771.1 coordinate 107,393, forward strand.
GTGGCTTGTATGAGGCCTCTCGGGGTCTTATACGCCTTGTTACATCTAGGGGGTACCCCTTGGTCATGAAAAACTTGGTATCAGAGCACAAGGTTTAGAATGGTTCTATGATGTCTCAAACCACGTCTTGTTCAGAAGTATAAAGCACACCACATTTATGAATGAGAGGCTATTAGATGTTTAGGAAATTCTACTTCTTCACTTCTTTAAGTCGTGCCATGGAGTTTAACTCCATAAGTCTTTTTCCTAATACATTCCCGATGATTTTCAGGATATGACTACTAGAAGGGCTAATGCTAGAAGGTTGGAGAAAGGCAATATTGAGCAAGAGGTTCCTCCCAAAGCTCCTCCTGAATCTCTAATTGACCCATTGAATGAGAATGTGTCAAATGTGGAGTTTATGTCAGCATTACAAGTGTTGGCTCAAGTCTTGACGACACAAGCTAACAGAGAGCTGCTAGCCTCCATGAACCTAACTATGGGTATGACAGCGGCAAGAGTGAGGGATTTTAAAAGAATGAACCTTCCCGAATTTTATGGCTCCAAAGTTGAGAAAACCCTCAAGAGTTTATCGACGAGGTCTATAAGGTACTTTCTATCATGGATGTGACTCCGATAGAGAAGGCAGAACTACCCTCTTGCCAACTCAAAGGGGTTGCTCAGTGAAAAGAGGCAAGGACGGTGGAAGCGGGTCCCATTGAAAGGGAAAGGTTCAAAAGTGCTTTTCTTGACAGATTCTTCCCTCTAGAGATGAGAGAGGCCAAGGTACTTGATTTCATCAACCTTAGGTAAGAAAATATGAGTATAAGGGAATACGCTTTGAGGTAAACCCAACTATCCAAGTATACTTCTTTCATTGAGGCGGATCGTAGAACCAAGATGACTAAGTTTGTGTCGGGAGTGTCTGACATGGTAGTCAAAGAGTGCCACATCGCTATGCTTGTTCATGACATGGACATTTCTCGCCTTATGGTGCATGCCCAACAAATTTAGGAAGAAAATCTCAAGGAAAGATCTGGAGAGGCAAATAGAGCAAGGGTGGATGATTGTAACTATTCACATTCTAGGTCTGGTGGACAGAGTCGTTCAAGGATCTAGCAAAAGTTCTCTAGGCAAGGTTCCTCATGTGCTGATCAAAGGCCTAATAATTAGAGTGTGGCTAACCCAAAACCTCAAGAAGATGGTAATAGGCCTTCTATGCCTACTTGTGCTAAATGTGAGAGAAATCACGAAGCGAAGAGTCTAGTGGGTTCTAATGCATGTTTTAGGTATGGAAAAATGGATCACAAAATAAGGAATTGTCCTTTGATTGCTAAGAATGATGGATATGTTTGTCGTAGGGCTCAAGCCTACCCCTCATCCGGTCCAAGTTGTTCGGGTGGAAATGCTCCTAAGCAAAACCATTTTTTATGCTCTCCAAACTAGAGATGATCAAGAGAGTTCACCAGATATTGCGATTGGTATGTTAAAATTTTTCCATATAGATGTGTATGCTTTACTTAATCCAGGGGATACGTTGTCATTTGTTACTCCTTATGTATCTAAAAGATTTGATACACTTACTGATATATTGTTAGAAATTTTTTCTGTCTCTACCCTGTTGGTGAGTTTGTGGTGGCAAAGAGGATTTATAGAAGGTGTCCCATTTCCTTATCCCATAGAGTCACCTTCATCAATTTGATAGATCTTGACATGATAGATTTCGATGTCATCTTGGGTATGGATTGGTTGCATTCCCGTTATGCCTCTATTGATTGTAGGACTAGAGTAGTCAAATTTTTGTTTCCAAATGAGCCTATCCTTGAATGGAAGGGGCAAATTCTATGCCTAGAGGTCAATTTGTTTCTTACCTAAAAGCTAGGAAAATGATCTCGAAGGTGTGTGTCTACCATATAGCGAGGGTGAGCGATATGTAGTTTGAAACTCCTATTCTTGAGTCGGTCCCGGTTGTAAAAGAGTTTCTGGAAGTTTTCCCCGATGATTTACCAGGTGTTCCACCCGAAAGGGGAATAGACTTTGGGATTGACCTTTTCCCCAATACCCAACCTATCTCTATTCCTCCTTACAGAATGGCTCGGATGGAACTTAAGGAGTTGAAGGAGCAATGAAAAGACTTATTGGATAAGGGTTTTATCCGACCGTGTATCTCTCCATTGGGTGCTTCGGTGTTTCTTGTTAAGAAAAATAATGGTTTACTCCGTATGTGCATTCATTAACACTAATTGAACAAAGTAACCATCAAGAACAAGTATCATCTTCCAAGAATAGATGACCTATTTTATCAACTCCAAGGAGCAAGTTATTTCTCTAAAATTGATCTCTGGTCGGGTTATCACCAATTGAGGGTGAATGATGAATATATCCCGAAAATGACTTTTAGAACCCGATATGAATATTATGAGTTCATTGTGATGTCCTTTGGTTTGACTAATGCCCTAGCGGCGTTTATGGATTTGATGAATAGGGTGTTTAGACAATACCTTGACATGTTCGTAATTGTGTTCATAGATGATTTTTTTATCTATTCGAGAAGTGAGAATGAGCATAGTTGTAACACCCCGAAAATGCTAACAAGAGTGGCATGTCGATAAATCACTACTTAGTTATTACAATATGTTTAATTCTCATTTTGGGAACTTGATATAATGTTATACTTGACACCTCGCTTAAAATAATTGTAATACTAATTTAATGTATTGTATGGGGGTATTTGCGTAATGTTTTAATTAGAAATATGTATAGATTTAAAAGGAGGTGAAGGATATATAAATATAGGTGTATATGTATGCATTTGGGCAGCACACAAGTATTTGGACAACATACTTTTATGGACAGTTGTGTATATGATAAGCACCTCTTGTGTTACTATATTTTGACACCTCCTCTTAGGAAATTCATCTCAGCTGAAGTATAAGTCCCTTAGAACATTATCTAACCTGTTGTTCTTCAAGATCACAAGAGAAAATCTTGGCCCTTTTAGTTGGAAATTGAGTTACACACTTCTTTTTGGTAAGTGGTAAAACCTATTTTTGAGCTGGGTATCGTTTAGTTTATTAAACATATCTCATTCTATCGAACTTTTTTGACTATGAATAAATATGATTTGGAAATATAATTTGTATATGTACAACTCTTATGTTTATGTTAAACTCTAATTTAGTTGTTATGGATTGGAAATATGGGACGCATCATAGCAAAAGTTCTGTCCAGATTCTGAAGTTTGAAATCCTCTATGGACAACTGTTAGTGTTTTGAATATATCTTTTTATCCAAAATACATTTTGCGGTAATTCTTGGTTGTTTGCAACCTTAAGATAGGTACACACATCTTTCAGGAAGAGTACACAGTCCAGTTTTGCCGTTTGCCATTTCAAATCTTAGTTGTGACATGATGCACTAGGATGGCCAGAATTTACTGTTTGGGAGCATAGTTGTATTTGTTCAGGCTAGGCTTACTTATGATGATAACCCTATTTTACGTCATCATTATTGAGATGCTATAAAGTAAATAAGTTATTGAATTCTTTTTTTTAAGTTTGTATATCCTCGTGTACAAGTTGAAGACTTTGATACTTTACTAGGTCTACAGTTTAACTCGTGGAGTTTTGTTGGACTATTTTTGTGCTAAAGAACTAAGGTTTGTGTATAAACTTATACTTGTACTCTCTTTACCTACTGGTATATCTGAAAGTTATATTGGTACCTTGGTTACCTCTTGTTACTTTGCATTATCGTATTGGTATTCTTTAATACATTAAAGACGCTTATGTAACTTTCCCACTTGTACGGGTTGTTTCATCACTTAGCACTCTTGTTGGGACCTTTACCTTCTTGTGGCTGTGAGTTTGTCACTCTTGGCATGCCTCTTGGTTCGAATCATTTGCCATCTTGACTCTGGATTTCTAGTTCATCTTAAAAGTGGAAGTTGTCCATTTTAAGTACGAACTAGGAAGCCATTTTTTTAATATGGTTCTTGGTTCTCTTGATTATTGGGTTTTGACCCTTCTTGATGCCTGCTCGTGCTTGGTGTGACGACATGATGTATATATTGGGTAAGCGTTGTTATTAAATCTCTTGAAAAGTTGTGCTATGAGCATTCTTGACATTTAGACCTTTATATATTGAACTTGATACTCCTTGTATATTGTTTAATTTACTGATTTTGTTACGATCGTGTTGCCCTTGACTTGATAATGATAACTTGGTTAATTTAAAGGCTCCAAACTTATAGTTTGTACACCACTAAGCTATATGCTTAGCGATAGTTGTTTCTATCGTAGGGGCTGTTCGCGATGATGCTTGAAGCTGGCCATTGATGATGGAGATTTTTAACGTCTTAAGGAAGATCACATTTGCATATAGGCATATATATTTTGTATAACCTTGGGACTTGTACATGATCTTTGTGTTGTATATCTACAGGAGATTTTGAGGGATGATTTGGTCATGTCACCATGAGTTCTAATGTAAGTATGGTTATACGTTTTTATCTTTTTGGGCTGTGTAAACCCAAGTCTTGTAATATACTAATTTGATATATGTCTTGTAAGTTGTGTGAAGCATGAGGCAACTAATTTCTACCATAGCAGTTAAACTATCTTCTAGTTTTACCGTTTCTTTTTCTAACATTAAGCTTATATTGTCACCTATTTTCTTATATCTTCTTCCTAGATTAGAAAATATTATCTTTATTTTTAATCCGTCATAATTCTCATATGTTTTTTCAT
>JAKRZT010001772.1:0-102230 GCA_029582215.1 Solanum sparsipilum
CTGTTCAGTGTAAGTGGGCTGTGAAGGGTAGGAACTGTAACCTCCAACAGGGGCTGCTTGAGCATAAGCAAGAGGTTGTTGTGGCACAGGCTGACCATATCCAGGAACAGGCTGGGCACTTTGCTGAGGATACCCAGGAGCAGAAGCTGGGGCACCTTGTGGATGATTATATCCATCAGCAGCAGTGGAAGATCCATATGTAGGGTAAGTTTGTTGCACTTGCCCACTGGATGCATAGGGATATTGCTGTTGATGCAGCATACTAGCACCATACCCTTGGGTTGATGGAGCTGGACCCTGATATGGCACTTCTCCAGGTTGATTAGCCCTGGGATGGCTATAAGGTTGCGAAGCCTGTGGATGCATACCATAGGAAGGAGGTTTACCGTATTGCTCATGAGTTCCATAGCTGGGATGTGCACCACTTTGAGGGTAAGATGTTGGCTGAGAAGGTCCATGTCCTCCATACTGATTTTGTGGTGCCATCTGGTGGTCATATTTTACATCAGTGTATCCATGTCCATAGCCTTGTCCATGCTGTGTCTGATGAGGGTATGAATGGCCATAATCTGGACCATGTTGCTGCCCATAGTTGTAGTTTGCCTGAGAAGGTGAACCCATAGAAGAGCCAGAAGCATGAGCATGAAATTTACACAAGAGTAAAAGCTGAGGCATTGGCCATATACCTTGCCTGCTGTAATTATCAGTTATAACCACCAACCTGTGATGGAGGACCCTGCATAGAGGCTTGAGGCCTTTGCTCCCAACCTGGACCAAATCCGCCTCTTGGTGCTTGTTGTGGAGGATAATTTCCATAGGCAGGAGGTGGATATTGTGGGCTGCGAGATGAGTATTGCCCTCTTTGATGGTAATCATAACCTGGAAACTGCCCAGGATGACCACCACGGGGTCCCCATTGAGGGGGGGCACCTCCGCCACGTGGGCGAAATGGCTGCTGACCATAACCCGAAGAGAGAGTTGCTGGCCTCACAGGCTATCACACAGCATTGTGAAAAGAAAGACAACTAGAGAAGTTAGCCAAAAAATTGCAAACATAAACAAAAAATATAAGAATAAAATACGCAACTCAGGCATAGCTGCCAGGGAATGAAGTAAATGTAACTTGTGAAGCTTGAACTGTAGCAGGACAATAACTGCAAGAAAACACTCATAGACAGATTGTACTTGCATTGAGTTACAATAAAACACATTAAAGAAAAATGATAGCAAGAATGCTGATGAAAAGACAAAAGATTAAAAGCAACAGTAGTAATCTAACACGCATTAAGAAAAAATCAAAGACAACTGTTTATACGGAACACGGTTACCTCAAAAACCAAAACAATCAGGTCGCCCATCAAACTAGCAAGAAAGCACAGCAAGAAATAAATTGATGTTCCCTGATACTATTTCAGATAAACTAAACAAACCATCATCTGAATTTTAGAACATACATATCAAGCATCTTCAAAAATCACATCTAAATAGTATCCAAGAGGCAGACCTATCAATCTTCAGTCTTGAATAGAAGAACCTCTTTTATTGAATTCACTTGTGTAATACCATAACAGTCATCCTACTTCCATAACCAGGTATTAATGCAAGTCAACAGGTCGACTATTGAATTATCCTATGCTTAAGATAATAAGATATCAGATTTCATCATGGATATAATACACTCAATAAAGATGATTTAACTAATGATGGCACATTCTGCAACATGGTGTCTTGCACAGAGCATAGGGTATCAAGAGATTACTCTTTTAATATAAACCTTACTATTATTATCATTTTTAGTTTTTAAGTCTCGAAGCAATCTTACCAACTATTAACATCTGCAATGGCGGGGGTTAATGCTTGATACCTCTCTTCAGTGGTCGAGAGTGAATAGTAGTTGTCTATGGCTACACCAACGCAATGCTGCGATGTCAAAGACAAAATCCAAATCTGCATTTTTAAAGCCAACCAATTCGAAATTGGCACTCTTTGACAAATATAAATCATGGCAACCGACATCCCAACACAACATTCTCTTTAACTGTATTCAATTGACCTTGGCACGCAAACTTTAATGGATGTTCAACAAACACTCATCATGACATTTTCTTCATCTAATGCAAAGTGCCTACTCATCACCATGCATAACATAGTAACCCACTACAAGATAGGAAGTTAAATAAATCCTAAGTACAAAAATGCATTCCCTCTGCAGTTCAGATCGAGCAAAGCAAGTCACCAACAGGAACTTGTAAACAATGAATAGCAAGGAATTAGTACAGTATTATATTCTACCTAAACAGGTGCCTCAAGTAAAACCATTAAGAAGTTGCCACACTGACCCAAGCCCTTGTATGCAGAGAACTTCAAGCCCCTTTAGTACTAACACTATTAAGCATACCAATGTTCCAAAAACTCTTGCTGATACCCTCCTACTAGTAATAGCCATACTATTACTTCAGAAGATCTGCCCAACTACATTCATTCTTAACATATATCTTCTGATTGAACTTGTAAATCATCATTTTGTACAAGAACAAATCAACTGCTAAATGCCGAAATTGGGACGCGACAGTTAAATTCGACAAGATTTAATAAGACACATGCATCAAATTCAACTGAAGTTGCACATTTACAGAACATACCAAGTGATTTTTATAATCGGGAAATCTCGGAGGGCCCTCTGGTGAATTGTTTGAAACTCATTGGGCCCATTCATCCATACTTCTCGACTTAAACACAAGCTTTTGTCCATCGCAAGGTTCAAACTCATGATGTGCGCCTAACCCACACATCATATGTTGCACAACTGCCACTAAACTAAAACCCTAGGGGCTCAAAGTATACTAAATAATATAAAGAACACATTGCATTATATAATTAAATTACTTGATTCCAAAATTTGCAGAAAGTTATCCCTAAAACATACATTTCTGTCTAAAGCTCCAGGTTCTAACCCAATTGCAGAGATGTTAAGTGTCAACTATAAGTACTTAAGAAAAAGTCATTACCACAAGTGAAATGAGATAATATTTGATCTGAAATATCAGAACTGCATTGAAAGCCACCTAATTGAAACTCACACAAGCCCACTGGAAAGAATAAGGCAGAACATCTAGACAAACCTGACTCATGACTTCTTTGATCATCTCTCGTGCCATCTCAATTTGCTTTTTATCACCAGTCACACGTACTGTTCTTTCTTTAGATTCTTTTCCATCAGAAGGAAGTGGCACCAGCTAGGGAAATAGTAGAACATTGATTTGGTTATTAGCCACAGGTAATTTGATTGCCTCTAACAAAAAACTACTTTGCACCAAAATGTACCAACAAAAATCATAAGGTGTTATCAATACCTGAATTCGTGCCCCTGATCTTGTCTGAAGGCTCTTGATAGTGTCCCCACCTTTTCCAATTATTAAACCAACCTACAGCAAGAGGAGAATATGAAGAGTCATTTCCAATCATGGAAACTAAAGAATAAAAAACAATAACCTCTTCCACCCTCAGGAAGTCCTCAATCAAAATGAGGGCATGAAAGGTAAAAGAAAGGGGAAAAAGTCAAAAATGCAACCTTCTCATTTGGAACTTGTATCTCAATCTGTTCTCCAACCACAGCCTGCACAGTGCCAAAGCCTCTAGCCACAAGTGCAGGAGAACCACCAGCATCAGCCTAGAGAGTCAATAGTTCATCACAACATTGGACTCATGATTAACAAACCATAAAAAATTGGGAAGATAACAAAAGGAAATGGCATTAAGACAAACCACATACCTCAGCTATGACATCCTTTATTAATTTCTCAGCTTTATTTATATTTTCCAACGTTCCAATCAGTTCAACTGGCCTACTGGCAGCATGTGGATCAGTATCAGCATCACGCATTATCTGAATTTTAGCACCTGAGTTGTATTGCAGGTATCGAATAGTATCGCCAGATTTTCCAATAAGAACGCCAACCTGTACCAGTTTTACATAGAGCTCCATGAGATTCAAGTCAAATGCTGGCCAAGATGAGATAGCACAAACCAAAATGATGTTCAATTTTTCCATGTTTTGTTGGTCAAAACATTTTGAATAACATTTTTTCTTGGAAAACAAAGTTCCTCAAATAAGAAAAAGATAACTTCCTAAACATGTTCCTTAAGTGGTCGCTCATCATCTCATTCCCATCCCAGAAGTTCTCCACATGCCAAGCCAATTATTCCACTAGGTGAAGATTAAATTCAGTCAGAGCAAAACAAGATTTCTTTTGTTTTCAACAAATCTTTTCATCACCTTATTATTGGGGACCTCCATTTTGCGCGTAATTGTTTGATCATCAGAGGCTGGATGCTCTTGATCAAGCTGCACACCCTCCATTTCAGGAGGTTCAGCTGAGGGCTCCTCCTGAATGTCACCGGGCACTTCAGCTGAGGGCTCATAAATGTCACCTTTAGATGGTTCATCGACCTGAGTACTCTTCTCTGCCTCAGACTCCTGAATATCACCTTTAGATGGTTCATTGACCTGAGTACTATTCTCTGTCTCAATAAAAGTTTTGGCATCAGATTGTTCAACATCCCCTGTTTGCTGATTATCATCAGCAGGTTGTTCTTTACAGGATTCAGGAGCCTCCGGGGCTACTTCTTGAGAAACCGCTGGATGAATACTAGGCTGCTCATTATCATCTACTTTTGACTCTTCCTCTACCTTCTCCTCATAACCATTTTGGGATGCTGAAAACGGGTAAAAGAAGGTAAGAAGATTTCCTAAATGGACTGCTTATACATATAATCTTGGTACTTTTCACATTTAACAACAATTGCAGTCCCTAAAAGTACTGTCCAACAACATTTGAACTCAATACAAAACATTCATTACACACATATCCACTTACTCAGTACTTCAAGTTCAACACAAAAACCCAATTCCCTTTCTCAAGTATTTTCCACCACAAGAATTTCATAAAAAAGACCTAAAACATTGCACACCAGAATTCAAGAAATGAATCAACCACATAGCAAAACCGAAATCATCATCTTTGGCTCTTAACAAGAACACCAAAATGAAGACTACACGCATACACACCCAAGAAAAACTGCACAAAAATCACAATGCAAGACACTAAAACAATGTAAACTGTAACAAGGGTTAGCTCTAAAAGAAAGGGGGAAACGAGGAAAATACCCAATCCATTAGCTTTATCCTCCAAACGAGGTCGTTTAGGTTCAGACCCATCAACATCAGCAGCCTCTTCCTCAATTGTTCCGTCAAGTTTTGGCACAGAATCGGACACCGTTTCAGGATTCGGGTCCGACCCAACCTCAGTGTGTGGTTCAGGTGCGTTCAGCTCCAAATCCTCCAGCTTTCTCTTGTGATGATCTGATGGAACTGGGCTTGTTGCTTCCACCATCACTTCTTCATCTGCCATATTCTGGATCCAAATACGGTAACCGTCTTTGCTTTGGCTATCGATTTTTTGTTTCCGTAAAAGAAATGGTTATAAAGAGAGAGGAAACACCAAAATTATGAGAGCTAATACTTGCCAGATTTATATAGGGAGAAAGTTGGTTTAGATTGTTTTTTCTATTTTTTCAGATTGATTAGGGTTGGTTACTAGGGTTTCTAGCCCATGTTATTTGGACCAATTGTAAATAGGCCCATATGTCATGTTGTATATATGATTGTATACCATAAATCAAGAAATATTTTGCTATCAATAAGAGTTACCTATATGAGTGATAATGAAATTAAATACATCAAATGTTCTGAGTGTGTAAGGTGACATTAAATACAATCATTTTGGATGGCAACATGTAAAAAGAACTAATGAGTTTTCTATCATAGTGAAATAAATTAAAGACATCTTGAAATCAATGTATAAATACCATTTGAGAATTTGCTTTCAAATATATAACCCTAATTGAAAATAGATCTAAGATGTCATATTTGAGAAATCATGATGATAAGTTAAGTGTATACCATAAATAGTATTTTTATTGGGGAATTTCTTACAATTGATATACAATATATGAGCTAATGATGTCTAATTTATAATCCAGTTGAGAGAGATGTCTATGCCTTGCTGGGGCATCGAACCTATCTATATGATGTGGATTCCCTATTGAGCCTCTTGGGCTAAAAGAGTTAACCGAATAGTGGTATACTCAAATCCTAAGATGACATGTAGAAATGGGACTTGGATTTTCTTAACATGCATCCATTGATATGCTCATAAATAGATAAACTATCTATATGCATTTAGATTTTCGTCCCTGAAATACAGCAAATAGGAAAGGAAAATAGCAAGCAAACGTTAGAATCTTTATGAAATCTTTAAGAAAAGATATGTAATCCCCTGATTCTTCTCTTCACGATTGTTCTTGATTTGATGGAATACTTGCGGCTCAAGATTTGGAGCGAAGACTTCTTTGTATGCGGAAGACTTGCAGATCACCACTGAAGAACAAGGATTCTCTATATATTTATGTGTATGTTTCTGGTCTTATGAAGACCTTTTTATATAGGCTTGAGTTAGGGTTTTAGGGGTATTTTGGTCCAAGAAATTTTGGCCCTTGGGCTTGAAGAACATGAGTTGGGCTCGTCTTGTTAACTTAATGGACTAACCCAAATGTAATTTGAACTTGATTTAAGTCATATAATTTTGACTTAAATATTAATCCGACTTTATTAACCGATAATTTGACTTGGTCAACGTATCATGAATTTAAGATTTAATCCAAATTTAATATGAATTTATCAATAAAACTTCACTATCTACAAATGCCCCCTGCTTCGAGGCTTGTTGGGGCGCTCGATTTGTCGAACTTGTAAAGACAAGCCTTGAAGTATTTGTGAAACAAATGTTATTTTCACATAGTTGATCTTTCGCGAAACATTTGAAACTTCATGAGAAATTACTATACTGATATGTTGAGGTTATCCAAATCAACATATACTAAAGTCTTTATGACAACATTCTCTTGTAAGAGATTATTTGACTTTCGGTCATTTACCAACTCTTTTTTTATTTGAAGTGTTTCCAGTTCATGAAGACTTATCACATGGCATTTCTTCGTAGTTTGATAATTTCATTTGGGTCATCAACTACAAAATGGCTGTCAATTCGATGAGCAAGGATTATGTCTACAAGCTTGACATGGTGATATGAAGCTTGTGATTTCGACACAAATTTTAGGCGTCGCTTTCCTTGGGGTTGAATGCCCTATCAGCGGGTTTTTCTCCAATTTTGCTCGATCACTCGAATAAAACGTAAGGAATCCAAATTCTCATTACACGAGTCTATCCTCATTCGTGATATTATCTTTTACTTCCCATGTTAGTTTTCGGGAAAACTTTACATGTTATTTACTCGATTTTCAGGATTTTTTTCCATGTTTGATTCCGATGGAACTTCCATAATTTAGTTCCAATGAAAACTTACCATAATTTGGTTCCTAGGAATATTCATAACTTGATTCCTATGGAAAATTTCTATAATTTAATTCCTATGAAAACTTACCATAATTTTCATAATTAATAGGAACTAAGCTTTCCATCATTATAATTTTCTATAATTCGTAGGAATGAGATTAATGTCTCCATGTTTTAAAATCTATATATACCCACATTCTCCTGGTGATTGTATATCGTATTGTTGCGTCATCAAGTTCAATTGAGTCTTCTCTCAAGTAAGTCCTTTTCGCAACTCTGATGTTCTTCACTTTTTCTTCAGCTCAACGCGACTTTGACAGAAATTCATATCTCATTGTAGGAATATCTAAATTGTTATTCGTTTGATTTTCCACAAACTAAACTCATAGAGCTACAATATATCCGAAAATCACGATCAGAACACTCCTGAATTCACTCTACGTGATTTTTTGAAATCAGCTTAAAATTCTAATGAACTGAATGCACCAACTTTGTGCGGCTTCACAAAAAAATCATATCTCGATGTAGGAATAACGAAATTGTAATCCATTTGATTTTTCAGAAATTAGACTTGTAGAGCTACAACATATCCGAAAATCACGATCAGACAACTCCTGGATTCACTCAGGTAATTTTTTGAAATCAACTTAAAGTTATGATGAACTGACTGCACCAGCTTTGTGCAGCTTCACGAAAAAAATCATATCTCGATGTAGGAATAACGAAATCATAGTCCGTTTGATTTTTCAGAAATTAGACTCGTAGAGCTACAACATATTCAAAAATCATGATCAGACAACTCCCAGATTCACTCAGATAATTTTTTGAAATCAACTTAAAGTTCTCATGAACTGACTGCACCAGCTTTGTGCAGCTTCACAAAAAAAAATCTTATCTCGACGTAGGAATAACGAAATCACAAGCGGTTTGCAGTGTTGGAAAGAAAACTCATAGGGCTACGTCTTATACAAAAACCACGAATATATTGCATCTTTACTCATTCAGTTTTCTATTTGAAATCAGCCTTTTGCCAACCTCGAAAATTTGGGGTTACCACCTTTACTTTCGACATGTTCTTATGAATCTAACTTTTTCCTTTTAGTTAATTTTTATTGAATATTTTGGATAGAGAAATATGGCTTCAATCCCGCAACATGATACACTTCCGCAATCGAGATTCGCCGCATCCTCTTCTTGAAGTAGTGGGTGACAAACAAAAAATCCGAATGCCAAAGTCCTACTTTGGGAGGTTTAGCCTCCGGCTATCGGCATCTTCTTGCTTGACAATGGATTGTATGGTCATATATCAATACCAAAGATGTCATAAAAAAATTTCTTAGGCGAAGCTATCAATACAAATATTCCTCTGTTGGAATCCACAAATTCAAACCAATAACGGTCCTTGTTTTCTTTCCCTATTAGCATTTGTCAAAAACATAGTTTCTTCTAATTCATATTCGGTGAGGGTTCCACCAACATGATGAGTATCAAGTCTGCAACGTCGAACTAAAGTGTCCTTATATAATGACCACGATCGTTTAGAGGATCCTACAACCCATACTTGATAAAAAATTGCAGCAAGCAAGTTCGTCGATGACAATGAAATCATCAAATATGATATAGTGGCAGTTTCACAATGTTGAAATCCAAGCGCCATAAACTCAGTTACTCATGGTTGAAGATAAGCATTGCTAGCTTATTTGGTTTTACTTCTTTTTTAGATTTTCAAAGGCAGCGTACGGTCTTGACTTCCGCAAACAAGATGCACTGAAATAATAACAAGATGAGGTTCTCTCTGGTGATCACTTGTGTTTCCTGAATTGTACTTCTTTCCCATTTTTTAGCAACACCACAAGTCTTTTAAATTGGCAAATTTGAATCAGAATCAACCGAAGAGCCACATGTTTATTTTTTGTATTGCTTGAGACTTCCGTTAACATTTAGCTGGAGAGAGAACTTGTAACACCTCGAATTTGAAAATATGGTAAATTGCAGAACTCTAGAGTCTAGTGCCAGTACAGACGGAACCACTGACGGTCCGTAGGTCGGACCACGAACCATAGGTGGGAACCATCAGTGGCAAGCTCCAATGATTTAGAATGTCAAGTCCTGTACTCTTTTACGGTTCACCAGGATGATCTGTCGTTCACTATACAAGTTGTAGGTAGGTCTCGTAGGTGAGTCCCAAACTTAGTGAAAATTTTAAGGGCCAAAAGTGGGACTTACGGTGGCCATGTACGGACCGTAGATTGACCAACAGACCGTACATGGGTCTCGTCATTCGAAGGTTCAGAAACAAGTTTCTAAACCCCACCTACAGTAAACCATGAGGGTCCATAGTTGGACCTACAGACCGTAGGTCCAACCGTCGTTGGAGCCCGACAGTTATTTTTAAAGGGGCTTTTGGGTCTTTTCCTCATTGTTTTAACCCAATACTATGTCGCTTTACCCTCTACCATAGGTCCTATATAAACACTTTACCCCCAATCACTTAATTCAATTCACTCTCTTAAATTCCCAAAAGTTGATCAAGTTCGTTCTCTCAAATATTTCTTTCTCTAAGGAAAAGAAGTCTAGGGTTTCAAGATCAAATCTCTAATTCACCATTTGCTTGAGGGCTTTGAACTCCAAAGTATGATAGTCTTCACCTATGAAGCTCTTTCCTCCATAGGGTTCCTAACCCAATTTTGTAAAGATAGATTCCCTAATCAAATTAGGGTTTTTATTCAATTGTCATGGGTTCCTTTCAATGTTGATCCAATTGATTGTTTTATGTCTTCTTATGCATGAATTGAAGTAATTGCATGATTTTAAGTTGAATCCCCTATGAACCCATGCATAACCCATGTTTTGTAGACTATGATGATAAAATGTGGTTTTTGAACTATGAAAGATGAATTTATGAAGATGTGCATGTTCTTTATGAAATTGATGAAAAATGATCTAAGGTTCTTTGAGAGTGAAGCATCAATGTTGTTGTTGTGAAACGTTTTCTCAACTAAACTCTGAATCAAGAACTAGGAGCTATTTTAATAAATTCTAGCTTGGATTGGCCACTTGATGTGCCCTTCCATGAATGATCAGTTAAGATTTATGATTATTCCGTGAGATTTATGCTTAGCACCGAGTGGATATTGAGATGGAAGCTCCCCCGTAGTAGAGGTCTAGTTTCTAGTAGCAATCTCCCTATCCCATAACCATGTGACACCATAGGTTTGTCTTAGATAGACATTAGCTAGTGGATTCACTTAAGCTAGACGTTTATGGTTCTTACCTTGGCAAGTAAGGACATCTCTTTTCGGTGTGGGATAGACACCGAATTCCATGTTATAGCTCACATGGTCTATATGTCGGTTAATGGTTACTTCCCACTATAATGAACTAAGGTTACTTTAAGGAGTATCTCTCATGTATTTTAAAGATGATTTTACTTGCATTGACCATGATCAAAATTATACTTTATAATATTTTATCTTATGGTTTAACTTAGTCTTTGCATGTCATGAAAAGTCCTTTTAGCGGATTTCATAACTCTTATGCATTGCTATCATACTTGGTACATTCTTTGTACTAATGCATACTCTTGCCTACATTGTTTCACTAATGTAGGGTTCGACGCTCCTATTCTGCACCATCATGGCTAGTGATCACCTTAGTAGTTTTTTAAGATTGGTGAGTCCTCATGTTCTGAGGACCAAACCCTTTGTTGCTTATTGTCTTTACTTTTCCATATTGTATGTGATGTATGGGTTACGTCCCAATCACTCTTGATGTAACAGGTGGTTTTGAGACTATGTTAGACTTCCGCTTTGTTTTGTCAAATAATTACTATATAAACTGTCTTTTGAACTCCTTAATTATATTATTTTGTATGATGTATTCTAAGTGGCTTGTGTAGGGCCTCTCGGGGTCTTATACGCCATGTCACGTCTAGGGTGTACTTTGGGTAATAACAGAACTCAAGAGTTTAACCTAATATATAGAATTGTATTAGTCAAGATGAGCATGAAAGCATCTGACATAATGTTCACTATGCCGATTTGAAGCTTCGTGTAATCGACACCGTGAGAGCGAGGAACCACTTGGTGCATCTTCCCTTGTAGTTGCGACTTGAACGACAAGTCATACTTGGTGCATCTTCCCTTGTAGTTGCGACTTCAACGACAGGTCATACTTGGTACATTTTTTCCCTGCAATTTTGGCTTTGGTGGCTATGAACCACACTTTGTGCATTTTTTCCAGCAATTTCAACTTTGGTGGCAATGAACCAAACTTGATGCATCTTCTCTTGCAAATGCAACTTTGATGACGAA
Source organism: Solanum sparsipilum (assembly GCA_029582215.1). Lineage (NCBI taxonomy): Eukaryota > Viridiplantae > Streptophyta > Magnoliopsida > Solanales > Solanaceae > Solanum > Solanum sparsipilum. Next base: position 11,728 of record JAKRZT010001772.1, read on the forward strand.
CCACTTATGACACATCTAGTTTTGTAGTTGTGGCTGTAAAAGGTTTTCATTCTTCCCTTAATAACGTGATGCCTTCATTGGGAGTAGTTCCACCAAGAAAGTCACCTTCTACTTCTTCGGATGACAAGAAGTTTGCCCAACCAAATGACATTAATGCGACTGAAGTTGTTGTCAATCTGCTTACATATAGGAAATCATTCAAGCCTTCTTCATGGCCATTGCTACCTGGTGTTCCTACTTTCGAGCCACAAGAAACTTATTTTTGCGTCAAATCAACCTTTGTTTCTGAGATGTGGGGCGCATTGTGTGGATGTATTACACAATTTTCTTTGGGTTCTTTAGACGACTTTACATAATTGGAGTCAAGTGTTGCTTCTACTCTTGAGGAGATTAGAAAAGTAGACATTGTTGATATTTCTTCTTTGGAGGATCTTGTCGAGAATTTCTTCTAGCCATACGTAGAGTATGATGCTTTGAGATCATCAAAGGTGACTAAAGAATCACATGAAAAGGTCCTCTCTAATGCACAACGATGTCTTGATGGTGAAAGGTTGGCACATGAAAAAATTGGATGGATCCATGGGGAAGCTTCAAGTAACTTTCATAGATGTGGAGAAAGACATAGAAGCTTTGACCTCCAAGAAAAAGTAGGTCATCACGCTCCTTAATAAATATCAAGAGAAGTTGTCCAAAAGTCAAGAGAATGTCACCATTACAGAGGGTGAGATTTATACCATTGAGGCGAATCATACGTTAATGATGAAGTGGAGAGACTAGCCAAATAAGAAGGGGTGGTTGAGACAAATCGCCAAGAAATCATAAGCTTCAAACTCTTTCCGTAGTTAGAATTTTTTTAAGGACTTGTTAATTCGCTTATTATGGTGTAGTGATTCTTTTTGAAGCAATAAAATGGTGACTTATATTTTCAATAAGAATCTTCTCGTCTTGAACTTTGAATTTTGTTCGTTTCTTTCCTTTATATAACTACGAACCCTTTTTTTTTTAATTGGAAAGAGGACTCCATAAGCTAGAATTTATGTGAAAATCGCAGCCAAAGGATAACTTTTCAGCTTTGCACGTCTATAGAAGAAAATTCATGACTCGGAGTAGGAGCGTCGAAATAATGAGCTTTTTTTTGTTGGAACGATAACTTATGGATCTTCAATGTGTATAAAAATTACATTCATAGGCCTTATGGGTTAGTACATATTTTTCTTTGAAGTCGTCTCAAAATCTGGCGCGCTTGACTCTTCAGTTTTCTTCAGCTTTGCGCATATGTGAAAGAAAATTCATAACTTGGAGTGGGAGCGCCAAAATAATGAGCTTTCTTTTTTGTTGGAAAGATAACTTCGAGATCTTCAATCTATATGAAAATCACGTCCATAGGCTTTACGAATTAGTACAGATTTATCTTCGAAGTCAGCTCAAAATTTGGCGTGCTTGACTCTTCAGTTTCTTCAACTTTGCGCACATGTGGAAGAAAATTCATAACTTAGAGTAGGGATGCCGAAATAATGAAATTATTTTTTTTGTTGGAAAGATAACTTCGAGAACTTCAATCTATATGAAAATCACGTCCATAGGCTTTACGAATTAGTACAGATTTATCTTCGAAGTCAGCTCAAAATTTGGCGTGCTTGACTCTTCAGCTTTCTTCAACTTTGTGCACATATGAAAAAAATTCATAACTTAGAGTAGGAGTGTCGAAATAATGAAATTCTTATTTTTGGAAAGTTAACTTCAAGATCTTCAATCCCTATAAAAATTATGGCCTTACACTTTATGGATTTCTACAGTTTTGCCTTCGAAGACAACTCAAAATCTGGCCTGCTCAATTTTTCAGCTTTGCACGTCTATGGGAGAAAATTCATAACTCTGAGTAGAGGCCCCAAAATTTTGAGCTTCTTTTTCCATTGGAAATATAACTTCAAAATCTTCAATCCTTGTAAAATCACGGCCATGAGATTTATGGATTGGCAGAGATTTTCTTTTGAAGTTGTCTAAAAATCTGTCTGACTCAACCTTTTAGCTTTCTGCACACTCTTACCAAAAAAAAAGAAAAAAATCTCAACCTAAGCTTGGAAATTTCGATTCATTGCCTACTCGCTCTTGCAGAAAACAACTTCAAATGTTACAACCTGAGCTTGATGCAGTTTAAGACAAGTTACAACCCTTTCTTACTTCTACCGCTTTCAAGACCTAGGCTCTTCATTTTTATTTTAGCCGCGTATGACTCTTCATTTGAAAGAATTATCATGACATTCACATGGAGACATTGTTTATAACTGAACCTAGAATAATAATACTCTAATCTGCCTAGTCCTAACTTTTGCATAGGCCGCCTCTTTCGAAATTTTTGTAGCACCCCGGAACCTACTAGGCTAAACTAGAGCTTAACATGAGGGTTAGAGTCATAAGCGTAACTCCCTGTACTTAGAAATAGAGGGTTCCATGTTAGAACGTCAAGGGACGACCCCCAAGGACCAACCATAGGTCCTTGAGAAAGTCCCTAGAAAACTGCTTGGGCAGTGGTCCACGGAGGGGACCCACACCTCGCGGGTGAGTGGCCGTAGGTCAGGACCCTGAAAATCAAGTCCCTGAACCCCAACCCACATTTCACCAGCACGGGTTGTGGGTCCAACCACGGTCTGTAGGTGAGGGTCTCATGGGTGAGGGCCAAATTCTCTAACTATGAACCACACCCAACCAGGACAGGCCGTGGTTCTATACATGTTTCATAGGTCATGGGTCCGTGGTTCAAGCCTGAAACTGCTTTTTGGCAATTACACTTAGGGGCACTTTAGGGTTTTCCGGTTTTAATTAATATTAAGTGACGCCATTTTATTCTAATTTAGACTAACTATATATTGATTTTAGACCCCCCCTAAATTAAATCATCATCCTCAGTATTCTAAAATCCCAAAACAAAACCAACTTCTTCTCCAAATATTTTCTCTCTAGAACTTCAAGGAAGAAAAAGAAGGAAGTTGGGGTTAGGGTTCAAGGATGAATGTTTTCCACTCAAATTCGTTGGATTTCATTGCTAAGGTATGGTAGTCCTTCATCCATGGATAACTTTCATCCATGGAGCCCCTTCAAACTCCCAATTTCAAAGCTAGAAATCCCTAAAAGCTAGGGTTTTACTCCAAAGTCATGGGTTCCTTTCTAAAACGATTTTTATGCTTTAATTATGTTATATTATGAATGAATTGATTATTACTAATGTTTTTATGATGAATACCCCAAGAAACCATGGAATCCCCCTATTTTCCAATTAGGTTTGTTGATGAAAGAAGAGTATTATGAAATTATGCATGTAGTGATTTGATTACTTGAATTATGATTATATCCATGTTTGATGTAGTGAATTCTAGATGTGTTGATTAAATATGATATTTGACCCTTGAAGGGTAAAGTATGAGAATTATGCATGATTATGAGATTTATGCTTATGCTTTAAGAACACTTTGAGAGTAAAGTCACTATGATTATGGTCTTGTTGTGTGTTGTTGAAAGGACATTCTCATTTGCACACCTATGTATGAATATGATATGATGTGAATGGTTTTCTCACAATATGATGATTCTAAGGTTGGAAGACTAGTCTCACCTATTGAATCTATATGTAGACATGGACGGTGAAAGGTTATTTCTCATGCATGATCTAATGAGCTATCTAATGAATTATGTTGGATTGAGTGTCAAGGCATTCTTCCATGATTATGAAATTAAGTCAAGAATTAATATGAACTCCGTGAGATTAGTCTTTAGCACCGAGTGGATATTGATATGAGATGGAAGCCCTCACGTTAGTTGAGGCAGGGTTTCTAGAAGTAATCTCTTGATATGGATGCCCTCACGTTAGTAGAGGTCGGGTATCTAGTAACAATCTCTTTATCCTATAAACTACGTTCCTTCGTAGGTTACTTAGCTAATGGATCCACCTAAGCTAAGATTATGGTTCTACCTTAGGCAAGTAGAGCAACCCCTTTTCGGTGTGGGGTAGACACCGGATTCCATGTTAAGCTCCCATGGTCTATGTTGGTTAAGGATTAATCCCACAACAAGAATATGACTTATGAATTATTGTTACTTAAGAAGCTTTACTTAACATGGGTGAGATTTATGGGATCTTGGCCATGCATTGCACAAGTATGCTTTGAGGGTATTCATGATATGTTCCTCTTATGTTATGATGATCTATATGTTGACTATCTTTATGACTAATGCTTTTCCACTATCTTCATGGTGATGTTCAAATTTAGTAAATTGCATGCATTCAACTAAAATGTCCCTTATAGCATGTTTTAAAGGTTATTATGCATGGCTATCATACTTAGTACATCTTTGTGCTAACCTCATCTTTTCCTACATTTTCCCTAAGTGTAGGGTCCAGTTCTCAAGGTGCTAATCATTGTGTCTAGAGCTTGGATTGCTTATTTCTCCTAGCTTGTGGTGAGTCTTCATGGTTCGAGGACGAATGCTATATCATTTGTAGTTCATTTATTGTATTTCCTTTTTGGACTATGTTGTATGGGCTATGTCCCTTTTCTTATTCGAACATAGTAATAGATGGCTATGTTGAGATAAGTCTAGACTTTCACTTTCCTTTATAAAAAATTTGGACTTGAAATGTGTTTTTACTCTTCATTGTTCTATACTTATGTCATGATATGCTAAGTGGCTTACATGGTGCCTTTTGGGGTTCTATGTGCCTTGTTACATCTAGGGGGTACCCCTGGGTCGTGACAAACTTGGTAATCAGAGCACGAGGTTTAGAATGATTCTAGGATGATGTCTCATAAGCCACGTCTAGTAGAGTCTTGTTCATGAGTGTGAAGCGCGCCACATTTATGAATGAGAGGCTACAAGATGTTTAGGAAATCTCACTTATTTCATTACTCTTAAGTCGTGCCTTATAGTTAACTCTAAAATAATTCTCTTTACTAATCCACTCTAAAATAATTCTCTCTTCTAATCCTTCTCTTGTGTCTTCAGGATATGAATACACGAAGGGTTAACGCTAGAAGGATGGAAGATGAGAATGTGAATCAAGGAGCTCATCCTCAAGCTAATCAAGCTTCGGTTGATCCTTTGGTTGAGAATGTGACCCATGCAATGTTTAGGTCTACTATCCAAATGTTGGCTCAAGTCGTGACGGCTCAAGCCAATAGATAAGTTGTAGCTCCGGCGAATCCTAATGTGAATTCAGCTGCTTCAAGGGTTAAGGATTTTTCTAGAATGAACCCTTTCGAGTTTCATGGCTCCAAAGTGGAAGAGGATCCTCAAGAATTTATGGAAGAGGTTAATAAAATACTTGCTATTATGGGGGTGACTTCGGTAGAGAAAGTGTTGTTGGCCGCTTACCAATTGAAAGGTGTTGCTCAAGTGTGGTATACTCAATGGAAGAACAATAGTCCGGTAGGAGCGGGTCCCATAGAGTAGGAAGTGTTTAAATCGGTATTTCTTGATAAATTCTTTCCCCGAGAGTTGAGGGAAGCTAAGGTGGAAGAGTTCATTAACCTTCGTCAACGAAGCATGAGCGTGAAAGAGTATGCATTAAAGTTCACTCAATTGCCAAATATGCTCCAACTATGGTGGTGGATTCAAGGGATGAGATGAGTAGGTTTTTGATGGGTGTGTCCGGCTTGGTAGTAAAAGAATGTCGTATGGCAATGCTCCTTCATGATATGAATATATCACGTCTTATGGTGTATGCCCAACAAATTGAGGAGGAGAAACTCAAGGAAAAGAATAGGGAGGTGAAAAGAGCTAGAACTGGTGATGGGAACTTCTCCAATACTAGGTCCGATGGACAATGTCGGCAAAGGTTCAAACAAAGGTTTTCTAACTAAGGCTCCTCTAGTGCTCGAAGGGTCAACAAAGATAGGGTTTCCAACTCGAAACCTCAAGGTGGTAATGGTGGTGGTTCTTATGTGGCTAGGCCTAATTGTACAAAATGTGGGAGAAAATATAATGGTAAGTGCCTAGTTGGCTCGGATGGGTGTTATGGTTGCGAAAAGAGTGGCCAGTAAATGAGAGATTGCCCGATGATCATGGCTAAAGGAAGAGAGGGCAAGCAAGCTCCTCCAATGCCCCAAAGCAAAACCGTTTTTATGATCCTCAATCCTGATGTGACCAAGAAAGCTCTATGGATGTAGTGATCGGTATGCTAAAAGTATTTCATATTGATGTATATGCCTTGTTAGATCCCGGTGCTACTTTGTCCTTTGTGACACCTTATGTGGACATGAAGTTTGATATGTTCCCCGAAGTGTTATTAGACCCTTTCTCAGTTTCTACCCTGGTTGTTGATTCGGTGGTGGCTAAGAGGGTGTATAGAAGGTGTCCCGTTTCCTTATCCCATAGAGTTACTTTGGTGGATTTGGTAGAGTTAGACATGTTAGACTTTGATGTGATTTTGGGTATGGATTGGTTGCATGCATGTTATGCCTCTATCGATTATAGGACTTGGGTGGTTAGATTCCAATTTCCAAATGAGCCTATCCTTGAGTGGAAGGGAGGAAATTCCATTCCTAGAGGTCAATTTGTCTCTTATCTTAAGCTAGGAAAATGATCTCCAAAGGGTGTATTTACCATCTTGTTAGGGTAAGGGATGTAGATTCCAAAACCCCTTCTCTAGAGTCGGTTTCGGTACTTAATGAGTTCCTGGAAGTTTTTCCTGATGATTTGCCTGGTATTCCTCCTAAGCAGGAAATAGATTTTGGTATTGACCTTTTACCAGATACGCAACCTATTTCCATTCCTCCTTGTAGAATGGCTCTGGCGGAGTTAAAAGAGTTGAAAGAGCAATTAAATGATTTGTTAGATAAGGGCTTCATCCGACCGAGTATCTCTCCATGGAGTGCTCCGATGTTTTTTGTTAGAAAGAAAGATAGATCTCTTTGAATGTGCATTGACTATCGTTAATTGAATAAAGTGACTATTAAGAATAAATATCCCCTTTTGAGAATCGATGACTTGTTTGATCAACTTCAAGGGGCTAGTTACTTCTCAAAAATTGACCTTCGTTTGGGTTATCACCAGTTGAGGGTGAGAGGGGATGATATTCCCAAGAAGGCTTGCCAAACTCGATATGGAGATTATGAGTTCCTTGTGATGTCATTTGGCTTAACTAATGCCTCGACGACATTTATGGACCTAATGAATATAGCGTTTAGGCAATACCTAGACATGTTTGTAATTGTGTTTATCGATGATATTTTGATCTATTCAAGGAGTGAGAATGAACATATGGACCATTTAAGAATTGTGTTGAAAGTTCTTAAGGACCATCAACTTTTCACAAAGTTTAGCAAGTGTGAATTTTGGTTGAGATCCATAGCTTTCCTTGGTCATATTGTGTCTAGCAAGGGTATTGAGGTAGATCTTAAGAAGACAAATGCGGTCAAGAGTTGGCCTAGACCTCTAACTCCTTCTGACTTTAGAAGATTTTTGGGTTTGGCCGGTTACTATAGGAGGTTTGTTGAGGGGTTTTCCTCCATTGCTTCTCCTTTAATGGCTTTGACTCAAAAGAAGGCTAAATTTGTGTGGTCGGAAGCTTGTGAGAAAAGCTTCAAAGAGTTGAAATATAGACTTACTTTTGCTCCAATGTTGACCTTACCGGAAGGTACGTATGGTTTTGTGGTGTATTGTGATGCCTCTAGAGTTGGGTTGGGATGTGTGCTTATGCAAAATGGTAAGGTAATTGCCTATGCTTCAAGGCAACTTAAAGTCCATGAGAAGAATTATCCTACCCATGATCTTGAGTTAGCGGCAGTGGTTTTGGCCTTAAAGATATTGAGGCATTATTTGTATGGGGTCCATGTTGATGTTTTCACCGATCACAAGAGTCTTCAATATGTGTTTAGTCAAAAGGACTTGAATCTTCGTCAACGAAGGTGGTTGGAATTATTGATGGATTATGACATGAGTGTCCTTTATCACCCCGACAAAGCTAATGTGGTAGAGGATGCTCTTAGTTGATTGTCGATGGGTAGTGTGGATCATATAGAGGATGAAAAGAAAGAGTTGGTTCGTGATGTGCATAGGTTTGCCTGACTAGGTGTTCAACTAGTGGATTTCACCAAAGGTGGTGTCATGGTTCATAATGGTTCTGAATTGTCCTTTGTGATGGATGTGAAGGCTAAGCAAAGTCTAGATCCTATCTTGGTTGAGTTGAAAGAGTCGGTACTCAAAAAGTCCATAGAGGCTTTCTCCTAAGGGGGAGATGGGGTGCTAGGGTATCAAGGTAGGTTATGTGTTCCAAATTTTGATGGCTTGAGAGAGCAAATTTTAGAAGAAGTCCATAGTTTTCGGTATTCTATTCACCCGGGGGCCACCAAGATGTACTGTGACCTACGTGAAGTCTATTGGTGGAATGGGATGAAAAAGGACATCGCGGAATTTATGGTCAAATGTCCTAATTTTCAACAAGTTAAGGTTGAGCACCTAAGGTCGGGAGGCTTGTCTCAAGATATTGCTATTCCTACTTGGAAGTGGGAAGACGTGAACATGGATTTCATTGTAGGCTAGCCACGTACTCGGTGGCAACACGACTCGATATAGGTAATAGTGGACCAAATGACCTAGTTCGCCCATTTCATTCCTGTCAAGGTGTCCTACTCAGTGGAAGAGTATGCTAAATTGTATGTGAGGGAGATAGTAAGGTTACATGGAGTACCCTTGTCTATAATTTTGGATCGAGGTCCCTAATTTACTTCACAATTTTGGAAGTCTTTCCAAAAGGGGCTAGGTACCAAGGTCATGTGCATGAGGCCATTGAGAAGATTCGGGTTATTAGAGAGAGGTTGAGGACAGCCCAAAGCCGGAAGAAGTCTTATGTCGATGTTAGAAGGAGAGACCTTGAATTCGATGTGCATGATTGGGTTTATTTGAAAATCTCACCCATGAAGGGTGTTATGAGATTTGGGAAGAAAGGGAAACTTAGTCCCCGGTTTGTGGATCCTTATGAGATTTTGAGGCGTGCTGACAAGGTTGCATATGAGTTGGCGTTGGTGCATCCAGTGTTTTGTGTTTCAATGTTGAATAAATGTATTAGGGATCCATCAACCATAGTGTTCTTAGAGGGTTTAGAGATTGGAATTTGTGGCTAAGTCTCCTAATTGTAGACAAGTGAAAGTTGAGAATAAAAAACCAGGAGGTTTGTACCAAGATATTAGCATTCCTACTTGAAAGTGGGAAGATTTGAATATGGACTTTATTATTGGTTTACCTCGTACCCGGCGACAACATGACTCGATTTGGGTTGTAGTAGATTGTATGAAAAATTGGATTATTTCATTACCGTCACGATTTCTTATTCAGCGGAAGATTATGCTAAGTTGTATCTAAGGGAGATGGTTAGGTTCCATGGATTGCTCCTATCCATTATCTTCGATCATGGTACCCAATTTACTTCTCAAATTTAGATGTCTTTCCAAAAAGGCCTTAGTACTCATGTCAAGCTTAGTGTAAAACCGTGTATCTGAAAAAGGAAATGAAACAACTTTTGGGAAGTTGCAGGTGCCAGCCACAAAGGCCAACCACGACCCGTGGGTAGGACCACAAACCGTAGTGTGGTCCATGGACTGGCCACCCTGCCAAGTCAACAGAGGCTATGACCCACGGCCTAACCTACGAACCATAGGCCAGACCATAGTTCGCGTTCAGGGTCCATTGTTCACTAGATAAGATTCATGTTTCTGACCACCATCGGCGGCCGTGTAAGATGGTCCGTTTTCCTGGCCACGGTCCATCGACAGTGGCCGTGGGTCAGAGCTGGCAGTTAAGTTTCAGGGTTAGTTGGGTCTTTGCCTAATTAATCTAGCATAATACTATGTCATTTTGCCTAAGTCTAGAACCTCTATATATGCATTTTACCCTCAAATTTCCCAATAGAAATCATTATCTCCAAACTCAACAAAAATAAGAACTTTCAAATATTTCTCCCTCTAGAACTTGTTGAAGAAGAAGAAGAAGGATTCACCTAGGGTTTCAAGACAAAGTCTCAATTTCTCTATTGAATATAAGCATTAGGACTTGAGGTATAATAGTTTTCATCCATGGAGTTCCCAACTTCTCCTATTTTCAAAGGTAGAAATTCCCTACTGAGTTAGGGTTTTCTTCAATTACCATGGGTTCTCTTGATTATTGAATTAAATGATTGAATTATGATCTTGTATGCATGAATTGATGATTTACCACGATTTTATGATGTTTCCCCTATGAAGCCACGTAAACCCCCATGTTTTCCAAATTATGATCATACGATGTGAGTTGTTGATTATAAAAAAAGAGTTTATGAAATAAAGCATGAAGTGATAGAATCACATGAATTTATGATGAAATCCCTATTTAATCCTTGATTTCTAGATTTGGTGATTGAAAGTAGGCTTTGAACCCTGAAAGGGAAAAGTATGAGATTATGCATGTTTTTAAGAAACTTATGTAAATGTTTTAAGGATGCTTTGAGAGTAAAGTATCAATGATGATGCTGTTGTTGTGTTGTTGAAAGGACATTCTCATAAACACATACAAACATGATTGTGAAAGATTTTCTCACATAATAAGGATTCTAAGGTTTAAAGGGTTTCTCACCTAAATGAATCAAAGACAAAGAGTTATCCTAATGAACTTAGCTTGGATTGGCAAGATGACATGCCTTCCATGAATAATGAGAATAAGTAAGAAAGTACTATTCCGTGGGATTTATGCTTAGCACTGAGAGGATATTGAGATGAGAGCTCTCCCATTAGTAGAGGTCAGATTTCTAGTAGCAATCTCCTTATCCCTTACCTATGTGTACCCATAGGATGATTGTCTAGATAAACATTAGCTAGTGGATCCACTTAAGCTAGAAGTTCATGGTCCTTACCGAGGGATCATGTTATAGCTCACATGGTCTCTATGATGGTTAAGGCTAATTCCCCACATTAATAATGAACTAAGGTTACTCAAGGAGTATCTCACATGTGTTCAAAGAACTTAAAGATGCTGGCTTACATTGACCATATTTTATGAAGTATGTTTTCTAACCTTCTAACATTATGTTTTAACTTGGTCCATTGCATGTCATGAAATGAAATGTCTCTTTTTGCATGATTTAAATGTTTTATGCATGGCTATCATATTTGGCACTTTGTTTTGTACTAATGCATACTCTTGCCTACATTTTTCCCAAATATAGGGTCCGATATTCAGGGTTCTCAGTTTCGTGGCTAGAGGTTGGCTTGGTCGATTTCCCGGGCTTTGGTGGGTCCTCATGCTTCAAGGACAGATTTTATTGTTTTAGTCTCTTTCTTGTATTTCACTTTTGTACATGATGTATGGGCTAGGCCCAATTTCATTTTATTGTATTAGATGGCTATGATTAGAAAACGAGTATAGACTTCTGCTTTCTTTTATAAAAATGTTTGGACTTGAAATATTGTTTTACTTCCATTGTTCTATTTCTTATTTTTTGAATGGTAAGTAGCTTGTATAGGGCCTTTAGGGTTCTTGTACGCCATGTTACATCTAGGGTGTACCCTTGGGTCGTGACAAACTTGGTAATCAGAGCACAAGGTTTAGAATGTCCTAGGATGTCTCATAAGCCACATCTAGTAGAGTCTAGTTCATGAGTGTGAAGTGCGCCACATTTATGAATGAGAGGCTACAAAATGTTTAGGAAACTCCACTTAAGTCGTGCGATAGAGTTTAACTCTATAAAGTCTCTCTCATAATCTTTATCCGATGGTCTATAAGATATGTCTACTCGAAGGGCTTATACTAGAAGGAATGTGAGGGAGAATGCGGAACAAGAAGATCTTCCTAAAGTTGCTCAAGCTCCGATCAATCCTTTGGCCGAACAAGTATCTAATGCGGAGTTTAGGGCTGCTTTTCAAGTATTGGCTCAAGCCTGTAGGGAGGTTGTATTTCCTGTGAACCTAAATGTGTGTACGGCGGCTTCTAGAGTGAGAGACTTCACAGGGATGAATCCTACGGAGTTTCATGGTTCTAAGGTTGAGGAAGATCCTCAAGAGTTTATTGATGAGGTCTATAGGGTTTTGATGATCATGGGAGTTACGCCGGTAGAAAAGGCGGAGTTGGCCGCTTATCAACTAAAATTTATATCTCAAATTTAGTATAACCAATGGAAGGAAGGGAGACTGGAAGATGTGGGTCCTCTTGATTGGGAGAAGTTTAAGGCTGCCTTTCTTGATAGGTTTTTTCCCTTTGAGATGAGGGAACCAAAAGTGCTTGAGTTCATCAATCTTCGTCAAGGAAGTACGAGTGTGAGGGAATATGCTTTGAAGTTCACTTAATTGTCTAAATATGCTCCAACAATGGTTGCTGATTCAAGGTCCAAGATGAGTAAGTTTGTTTCAGGTGTGTCCAAAATGGTGGTTAAAGAGTGTCGTACCGCCATACTCATCAATGACATGGACATCTCTCGTCTCATGGTTCATGCACAACAAATCGAAGAGGAGAAACTTAAAGAAAGGTCAAGGGTAGCAAAGAGGGCTAAAACAAGTTATGGTAATTTCTCACATGCAATGTCCGATGGATATGGTCGTCCTAGATTTTGACAAGGGTTTTCCGATCAAGGTTCCTATAATGCCCCTTCTAAATTCAACAAAGAGAGGGTTTATAACCCTAAACTTCATGGAGGGAATAATGGTGGATCTTCATTGCCTAGGTCTACTTGTGTTAAGTGTAGCAAGAAGCATGAGGATAAGTGTCTAGCCGGCACGAATGGTTTCTTTAGTTGTGGTAAGAGTGGTCATAAGATGAAGGATTGTCCAATGCTTATGGCTAAGGGAAGAGAGGGAAATCAAGCTCCTTCTAGTGGTTCGGGTTCCAATGCTCCCAAGCAAAACTGATTATATGCACTCCAGACTCGTGGTGACCAAGAGGGTTCTCCAGATATAGTTACCGGTATGTTGAAAGTTTTCCAACTTGATATATATACTTTACTTGATCCCGGTGCTACCTTGTCTTTTGTGACACCATATGTGGCTATGAGGTTTGATGTTCTTCCGGATGTGTTGTTAGAACACTTTTCTGTTTCTACCCTTGTCGGTGATTCTATTTTGGCTAGGAAGGTCTATAGAAGGTGCCCCGTCTCCTTGTCCCATAGAGTTATTCTTGTTGATTTGGTAGAGCTTGATATGTTAGACTTTGATGTTATCTTTGGTATGGATTGGTTGCACTCTTGTTATGCTTCTATTAATTGTAGAACTCGTGTAGTCAAGTTTCAGTTTCCAAATGAGCCTATCCTAGAGTTGAAGGGAGGAAATTCTATGCCTAAGGGTCAATTTGTCTCTTATCTTAAAGCTAGAAAGATGATTTCTAAGGGTTGTATTTACCATCTTGTTAGGGTGAGTGATGTAGATTTTGAAAATCCTACTCTTGAGTCGGTACCCATTGACCTTTTCCCAGATACGCAACCTATTTCTATTCCTCCTTATAGAATGGCTATGACAGAACTAAAGGAGTTAAAAGAACAATTGAAAGACTTATTGGATAAGTGTTTCATCCGATCGAGTATCTCTTCATGGGGTGCTCCAGTTTTGTTTGTTAGAAAGAAGGATGGTTCTCTTCGTATGTGTATTGATAATCGTTAGTTGAACAAGGGGACTATTAAGAATAAGTATCCTCTTCCAAGGATAAATGATTTGTTTGACTAACTTTAAGGAGCAAGTTCTCTAAGATTGATCTTCGATTGGGTTATCACCAATTGAGGGTGAAGGGAGATGATATTCTGAAAACATCTTTTAGAACCTGATATGGTCATTATGAGTTTTGGGTAATGTCGTTTGGTTTGACTAATGCTCCGGCGACATTTATGGATTTGATATATAGGGTGTTTAGAATACCTTGATATGTTCGTAATTGTGTTCATTGATGATATATTGATTTATTCGAGAAGTGAGGATAAACATATGGATCATTTGAGGATTATGTTACAAGTTCTCAAGGACCAACAACTCTTTGCAAAGTTTAGCAAATGTGAATTTTGGTTAAGGTCCATAGCTTTTCTTGGTCATATTGTTCCAAGTGAGGGTATTGAGGTAGATCCAAAGAAGACATATGCGGTCAAGAGTTGGCCTAGACCTCTAACCCCTTCGGATATTAGAAGCTTCTTGGGTTTGGCCGGTTACTATAGAAGGTTTGTTGAGGGATTTTCTTCCATTGCCTCTCCTTTGACGACTTTGACTCAAATGAAGGATAAGTTCATATGGTCTGAAGCTTGTGAGAAGATTTTCCAAGAGTTGAAAGATAGACTTACTTCCACTCCGATGTTGACTTTACCGGAAGGTATGGATGGTTTTGTGGTGTATTGTGATGCCTCTAGGATTGGGTTGGGATGTGTGCTTATGCAAAATGGTAAAGTTAATGCCTATGCTTCAAGGCAACTTATGTTCCATGAGAAGAATTATCCTACCCATGACCTAGAATTAGCGGCGGTTATTTTTGCCTTAAAGATTTGGAGGCAATATTTGTATGGAGTTCATGTTGATGTTTTCACTAACCATAAGAGTTTGCAATATGTGTTCAATCAAAAGGAGTTGAATCTTCGCCAAAAAAGGTGGCTTGAGATATTGACGGATTATGACATGAGTGTTCTCTATAACCCCGGTAAGGCGAATATGGTGGCAGATGCTCTTAGTCGGATGTCTATGGGTAGTATGGCTCATATTGATGATAATAGGAAAGAGTTGGTACGAAATGTTCATAGATTCTCCTGATTGGGAGTTCAATTAGTAGAATCTACCAAGGGTGGTGTTATGGTTCATAATGGTGCAGAATCATTTTTTTTTGGCGGATGTGAAATTTAAGCAGGTCTTGATCCAATTTTGGTTGACTTGGAAGAAGCGGTACTTAAGAAATTTGTTGAGGCTTTCTCCCAAGGGGAAGATGGTGTCCTTAGATATCAAAGTTGTTTGAGTGTTCCAAATGTTAATGACTTGAGGGAACAGATCTTGTCAGAACCCCACAGTTCTCGGTATTCCATTCACTTGAGAGCCACCAAGATGTTCCGTGATTTTCAGGAGATCTATTGGTGCAATAGAATGAAGAAAGATATTACGAAATTTGTGGCTAAGTTTCCTAATTGTCAACAAGTGAAAGTTGAGCATCAAAGACCGGGAAGTTTGTCCCAAGACATTGATATTCCTAATTGGAAGTGGGGAGATTTGAATATGGACTTCATAGTGGGGTTTCCCCGCACTAGGCGACAACATGACTCAATTTGGGTTATAGTAGATCGGATGACGAAATCAGCTCATTTTACTCCCGTCAAGGTTTCCTATTCGGTGGAAGATTATGCCAAATTGTATTTGGAGTTCCCTTGTCCATTATTTCCGATCGTGGTACTCAATTCACTTCTCAGTTTTGGAAGTCTTCCCGAAAGGGACTTGGCACTAAGGTTAAGCTTAGTACGACTTTTCCATCCCCAAACCGATGGGCAAGCGGAGAGTACTATCCAAACTTTGGAAGATATGTTGAGAGCTTAGGTGATTGATTTTAAGGGCAATTGGGATGACCATTTGCCATTAATTGAATTTGCCTATAATAATAACTATCACTCGAGTATTGGTATGGCTCCATTTTAGGCTCTTTATGGTAAGAGTTGTAGATCTCATACAGATTGGTTTAAGGTGGGTGAAGTTGATTTGATAGGTCTTGAGTTAGTTCACGAGGCTATAGAGAAGGTTCAACTTATTAGAGAAAGGTTGAAAATGGCTCAAAGTTGACAAAAGTCATTTGCCGATGTTAGAAGAAGGGATCTTGAATTTGAGGTTCATAATTGAGTTTACTTGAAAATCTCACCAATGAAGGGTGAAATGACGTTTGGTAAGAAAGGGAAGCTTAGTCCCCGTTTTGTAGGCCCATATGAGATTTTAAGACGTGTTGGTAAGGTTTCTTATGAACTTGATTTGCCTAATGAGTTGGCATCAGTGCATCCGGTTTTCCATGTCTTCATGTTGAAGAAATGTGTTGTTGATCCGACATCCATAATTCCTTTAGAGGGTTTGGGAGTTAAGGAGAATCTCTCTTATGAGAAGGTTTCGGTTGAGATTTTAGACCGACAAGTCATAAGTTGAGGAACAATGAGGTTGCTTCCGTGAAAGTGTTATGGATAAATCATTTAGTTGACGGTGCTACTTGGGAGGCCAAGGCCAATATAATGTCCCGATATCCTCATCTCTTTCGTTCTACTCCTACTCTAGCTCGAGGTAATGAGTTCCTCATGGTTTGTTCTTTGTTTTGCAGTCATGTGTGTTCTAGCTATTCCCATGATTTTCTTATATTATGCATGTTCATGAAAAACTTGTGTTTTGAAAGAAAATGAGTTTATGTGATTGATTTTTCTCATGTTGTTGTGCATTGAGTATAAGTTGCATATAGACTTCATGAGTTGAATTATTGAACATGCTTTAGCTATGCTATTGAGTATGAACTGCATAAAGGCTCCATGAGATTGTGTTGAGCATGCTTTTAGGTTGGAGAAGGTAGTTCCTCCTTGAATATGAGAAATCTGAAATTTCATGCATATTGGTTTGCTAGGTCTAGTTCCTACCTTCCTTATGATGCATTGAGTATGTTTAGCATGGAGTCGATGTTTCCTCCTTGTTTATGTGCATTTTGATGAGATTGCATGCATGATGGGCTGCTAGTATTGAGTCTTTCCTCTTAAAAGGTGCCTAAAATCCCATTCGAGGATGAATGTTCTCAAGGGGGAGATATTGTAACACCCCGTATCCGAAAAAGGGAAATGAAACAACTTTTGGAAAGTTGCAGGTGCTAGCCACGGAAGCTAACCATAGCTCGTGGGTAGGACCATAGACTGTACTGTGGTCCGTGGATTGGCCACCCTGCCAAGTCAACAAAGGCTCAGGACCACGGCCTGACCTACGTACCGTAGGCCAGACCACGGTCTGTGGTTCACTGGCCAAGATTCATGTTTCTGACCACCATTGACGGCTGTGCAGGAAAGTTCGTCGTCCTGACCATAGTCGGTCGATAGTGATCATGGGTTAAAGCTAGCAGTTAAGTTTTAGGGTTGGTTGGGCCTTTTCCTAATTAATCTGGCCTACTACTATGTCGTTTTTCCTAAGTCTAGAACCCTTATATAATAATTTTTACCCCCAAATTTCCCAATAGAAATCATTCTCTCCAAACTCACCAAAAAGAAGAACTCTCAAATATTTCTCTCTTTAGAACTTGAAGAAGAAGAAGGATTCACCTAGGGTTTCAAGACAAAGTCTCAATTCCTCTATTAAATATAAGCATTAGGACTAGAGGTGTGATAGTTTTCATCCCTGGATTCCTTTCATCCATGGAGTTCCCAGCTTCTCCTATTTTCAAAGGTAAAAATCCCCAATTGAGTTAATGGTTTCTTCAATTACCATGGGTTCTCTTGATTATTGATTTAAATGATTGAATTATGATCTCTTATTCATGAATTGATTATTTATAATGATTTTATGATGTTTCCCCTATGAACCCATGTAAACCCCATGTTTTCCAAATTATGATCATACGATGTGGGTTGTTGATTATGAAAGAGGAGTTTATGAAATAAAGCTTGAAGTGATAGAATCAGATGAATTTATGATGAAATCCCTATCTAATCCTTGATTTCAAGATATGGTGATTGAAAGTAGGCTTTGAACCTTGGAAGGGAAAAGTATGAGATTATGCATGTTTTTATGAAACATATAAGTATGCTTTAAGGATCCTTTGAGAGTAAAGTATCAATGATGATGTCGTTGTTGTGTTGTTGAAAGGACATTCTCAAAAACACATACAAACATGATTGTGAAGGGTTTTCTCACATAATAAGGATTCGAAGATTGAAAGGCTTTCTCACCTAAATGAATCAAAAACAAGGAGCTATCCTAATGAACTTAGCTTGGGTTGGCAAGATGACATGCTTTCCATGAATAATGAGAATAAGTAAGAAAATACTATTCCATGGGATTTATGCTTAGCACCGAGAAGATATTGAGATGGGAGCTTTCCCGTTAGTAGAGGCAGGGTTTCTAGTAGCAATCTCCTTATCCCTTACTAATGTGCCCCCATAAGATGATTGTCTAGATAGACATTAGCTAGTGGATCCACTTAATCTAGAAGTTCACGGTCCTTACCTGGGCAATTAGGACAACCCTTTTCGGTGTGGGAGACACCGGGGATCATGTTATAGCTCACATGATCTCTATGTCGGTTAAGGTTATTTCCCCATATTAATAATGAACTAAGGTTACTCAAGGAGTATCTCACATGTGTTCAAAGAACTTAAAGATGCTAGCTTGCATTGACTATGTTTTATGAAGTATGTTTCCTAACCTTCTAATATCATGTTTTAACTTGGTGAATTGCATGTCATGAAATGAAATGTCCCTTTTTGCATGTTTTAAATGTTTTATGCATGGCTATCATACTTGGTACACTGTTTTGTACTAACGCATACTCTTGCCTACATTTTCCCCAAATATAAGGTTTGATATTGAGGGTTCTCAATTTTGTGGCTAGAGGTTGGCTTAATCGATTTCCTGAGCTTTGGTGAGTCCTCATGCTTCGAGGACGGATTTGATTGTTTTAGTTTTTTTCTTGTATTTCACTTTTGGACATGATGTATGGGCTAGGCCCAATTTCATTCTATTGTATTAGATGGCTATGATGAGACAAAGAGTTTAGACTTCTGCTTTCTTGTATAAAAATGTTTGGACTTGAAATATTGTTTTACTTCCATTGTTCTATTTCTTATGTTATGAATGCTAAGTGGCTTGTATGGAGCCGTTAGGGATCTTGTACGCCATGTTACATCTAGGGTATACCCTTGGGTCGTGACACTTAGTATGACCTTTCATCCATAAACCAATAGGAAATCAGAGCGTACTATCCAAACTTTGGAAGATATGTTAAGAGCTTGTTTGATTGACTTCAAGGGTATTTGGGATGATCATTTGCCTTTGATTGAGTTTGCATACAATAATTGCTATTATTCAAGTATTAATATGGCTCAATTTGAGGCTATTTATGGTAGGAGGTGTAGATATCATATAGGTTAGTTTGAGGTTGGTGAGGTTGCTTTGATAGGTTCTAAGTTTGTACATGAGGTTATGGAGAAAGTTTGGCTTATTAGAGAAAGGTTGAAAATGACTCAAAGTCAATAAAATTCATATGCCGATGTTAGAAGAAAGAGATCTTGGGTTTGATGTTGATGATTGGGTTTACTTGAAAATTTCACCTATGAAGGGTGTAATGAGGTTTGGAAAGAAAGGTAAGCTTAGTCCTCGATATGTAAGCTCATATCAGATTTTGAGGCATATTGATAAAGTTGCTTATGAGCTTGATTTGCCTAAAGATTTAGCATCGGTACATCAGGTTTTCCATGTGTCTTTATTGAAGAAATGTATTGCAGATCTAACATCTATTGTACCATTAGAGAATCTTGGTATAAAGGAAAGTCTTTCTTATGAAGAGTTCAGGTTGAGATTTTAGACCGACAAGTTTTAAAGTTGTGGAATAAAGAAGATTGACCTGTAAAAGTGTTGTGGAGAAATCAAATGGTTGAGGGTGCTACTTTGGAGGCTGAGGTCAATATGATGTCTCGTTACCCTCATCTTTTTCTCTCCATTCCAATTCTAGCTTGAGGTATTTAGATCCTCATGGTTCATCCTTTTGGTTTCATGTGTCTTAGTCATTCTCATGTTTCCCCATGCATGCATGCTCATAAAAAATCTTATTTTTTAGAATATGATTTAGCTTGACTGATTGCTTTATGATTATGAGCAATTGAATATTATTTGCATGTATGCCTTATGAAATGATGTTTTGAAAATGTTTTAGCTTGGAGTCGAGGTTCCTCCTTGATTATGTGAATTTTGATAAAATTGCATTCATGTTGGGTTGTTAGTTTGTCTCCTACTCTTTTCATGCTAGATTGAGTTCCATTTGAGGATGAATATTTCCACGGGGGAGATATTATAACACATCGGACTTTGAAAAAGGTAAAAAGTGAGTTAATGGGAAAGTCCACAAACCAAAAACATGTCAGGGACCCTTCATGGAACCCTAAACGGTCTGTTTAGGGCTTCACTGGTTGTTTAAGGCAACTGGACTGTCCGTTTAGGACTTCTAAGACATAGGGTTACCTGGATGGCTCCCTAAATGGCCAGTATAAGTTATAAGGACCATTCATGGCAAGCTTCCCACCCTTCTAGGGCTGCCAAGATTTGGGGTCACCTGGAAAGGACCCTAAATGGCTTAGCACCGAGAGGATATTGAGATGGAGGCTCTCATGTTGGTAAATTTCGGGTCTCAAGTAGCAATCTCTTTGTTCCATAACTATGTGCCACCATAGGATGTTGTCTCAGATAGACATTAGCTAGTGGATCCACTTTAGCTCAAACTCATGGTTCTTACCTTGGCAAGTAAAGACATCCCTTTTCAGTGAGGGAAAGACACTGGATTCCATGTTATAGCTCAGATGGGTTATATGGTAAATTTCCCATAATAATGAACTAAGGTTACTTTTAAAGTATCTCACAAGTGTTTTAAAGA
This sequence comes from Solanum sparsipilum, assembly GCA_029582215.1. Lineage (NCBI taxonomy): Eukaryota > Viridiplantae > Streptophyta > Magnoliopsida > Solanales > Solanaceae > Solanum > Solanum sparsipilum. The sequence goes on from JAKRZT010001772.1 coordinate 32,284, forward strand.
TGTTAAGCTTAGTTACTTTTAAAGTTTCTCACAATTGTTTTAAAGATGTTAAGCTTGGATTGACCATGATTATGACTTATGTTTTCTAAACTTTTATATTATGATTTAGGTTGGTTATTTCATGTCATGTAAAGTACTTTTAGCATGATTTCATGAGTCTTATGCATTTCTATTATACTCAGTACATTCTATCTACTAATGCATATACTTGTTCCTACATTGTTTCACTAATGTAGGGTCCAATGCTCCTACCTCTCAAACTTATGGATAGTTGATCCATTTGTATTTTAAAATTCATGAGTCGTCATGATCTGAGGGCCGAGAGAATTTTATAGGTTTATGTCATTTCAATTTACAGACTCTATACGTGGTGTACAAATTACGTCCCAACCACTTCCTTTGATGTAAAATCGATGACTTATTGAGACTTATGTTAGACTTACGCTTTGTCAAACTATTTTATGATATATGACTATTTCATTTGAAATCTTTATTTCTATTATCTTGCATGATATATGCTAAGTGGCTTGTGTAGGACCTCTTGGGGTTCTATACGTCATGTTATGCCTAGGGTATACTTTGTATCGTGACATGGACTTAATCAAAGGCAAATGATCATCCCAATTACCCTGTAAATCAATTACATAAGATCTTAACATATCTTCTAAAGTCTAAATGGTTCGTTCGGCTTGTCCATCAGTTTGTGGGTGGAAAGCCATTCTAGATTTCACTTGATTACAAGAGCCTTCTTAAATGACTTCAAAAATTGAGATGTAAACTTAGTGCCAGATTTTGGACAAGGGAACTCTATATAACCTTATTATTTCCCAAATATAAATCTTGGCATACTCTTCGGCTAAAAAGATAGTGAACCAATTTTGTCGTTCCATCCACAGTAACCCAAATTGAATCAAACTGTCTACGAGTGCGGGGTAAACCCGTGATGAAGTCCATATTCAAATCTTCCCACTTCCTCGTAGGAATACTAATGTATTGAACCAAACCTCTCGGTTTTTGTGATGCTCAACTTTCACTTGTCGATAATTCAGACATTTAGCCACAAATTCAACAATATTCTTCTTCATCCCATTCCACCTATAGACTTCCCGCAAATCACGGTATATCTTGGTGTCTCTAGGGTGAATAGAATACCGAGAATTATGAGCTTATTTTAGAATTTAATTCATCAACTCATCAACATTTGGAACATATAATCGACCTTGATATTGAAGGATACCATTCCCTCTTGGGAGAAAGCCTGAATGGCTTTTTTGGAAACCGACTTCTTCAACTAAACTAGTACTGGATCAAGATCTTTCTTAGCCTTCACATCCTATACAAAAGATAATTTGGAACCTTTATGAATGACTACACAACCTTTATTATAATCAACCAATCGAACACCGAATTGCACCAATCTATGAACATCACGAACTAACTCATTATTATCATCCTCAACATGAGTAACACTTCCCATTGATAATCGACTTAGAGAATCTTCCACCACATTCTCCTTACCAAGATGATAGAGGAAACTCATGTTATAATTTTTCAATAACTCTAGACATATCTTTTGGCGAAGAATCAAATCCTTTGAGTGAGCACATACTTTAAATTCTTGTGGTCGGTAAATATATCTACATGAACATCATATAAGTAATATCTCCAAATCTTTAAGGCAAACACTACCATCACCAAATCCAAATCATGAGTCGGATAATTCTTTTGATGCACTTTCCATTGCCTTGAAGCATAAGCAATGACTTTCTCATATTGCATGAAAACACAACCAAGAAAAATTTGTGAAGAATCACAAAAAACCATAAAACCATTCAATATTTCCGGTAATGTCAAAATAGGGGCCGAAGTGAGTACATCCTTCAAATCTTGGAAACTCTTCTCACAATCCTCCAACCATAGGAATTTTACTTTCTTTTAAGTCAATGTCATCAGAGGTAAAGCAATAGAGGAAAATACTTCCACAAATCTTCTATAGTAATCGGCCAACCCCAAAAAACTTTGTATTTCTAAAGCGGACAGAGGTCTAGGACAATTCTTAACCGCCTTGTTTTCTTAGGATCAACTTGAATACCTTCACTGGAGATAATATGGCCAAGGAAATCAATGGACCTCAACCGAAACTCACACTTTCTAAGCTCAGCATACAATTCATGATCCCTAAGAATTCGCAATACAATCCTTAAATGCTCAACATGCTCATCCTCATTCCGTGAGTAAATCAAGATATCTAAGATAAACACAATCACAAACATATCAAGATATTGCTTGAAGACCCTATTCATCAAATCCATGAATGCCATCGGGGAATTATTCAAACCAAACGACATCACCAAAAAATCATAATGACCATACCGAGTTTGAAAATTCGTCTTTGAAATATCACTCTTCTTCACCCTCAATTGGTAATAACCCGACTGGAGGTCAATTTTAGAGAAGTAAATCCTCCTTGGAGTTAAACAAATACATCATTAATCCATGGAATAAGATGCTTATTCTTAATGGTAATCTTATTCGCTTGTCGATAGTCAATACACATTCAGAGATAACCATCCTTCTTTTGAATAAACAATACCGGAGCACCCCATGGAAAGATACTCGGTCTAATTAAACCCTTATCCAACAAATCCTATAATTGATCCTTTAACTCTTTAAGTTCTACTGGGTACATATGATAAGAAAGAATAGAAATAGGTTGCGTATCTAGGATAATGTCTATACTGAAGTCTATTTCCCTATCGGGAGGAATACTAGGAAGATCATCTGGAAACACTTCCAGAAACTCATTTACAATCATAATTCTGAATATATATACCTACCTGGAACAAGATGATGAATGCAATCCTTAGAGATCATCTTTCTAGTCTTTAGGAAATATATAAATTGACCCTTAAGAACATAATTTTCCCCTTCCCATGACATGATAGGTTCATTCAGAACCTTGAAAGTGACTAATTGGGTCCTACAAACTGTGGAGGAATAACATTCATGAAGCCTATCCATCCCAAGAATAACATTAAATTCTAACATATCAAGCTCTATAAATTCAACATAAGTGACTCTATGAGAAAAGGAAATAGGACAATTCTTATAAAGTCTCTTAGCCACAATTGAATCACCAATATGAGTAGAATTAGTAAAGGGATTAGAAAGGATTTCAGGAACAACATCAAATTTCACGGCCACATAAGGAGTAATAACTGATAATGTAGCACCCAGATCAATAAAACATAAACATCAAGGTGAAAGACTTTTGACATACCAATAACAACATCCAGGGAATCTTCATGATCATGTCGAGTATGGAGAGCATATAATTTCTTTTGCTTTGGAGCACCTGAACTGGAACCACTAGGCCAAGCTTGCCTACCTTCCCTTCCCTTAGTAACAAGAAATAGGCATTCTCTCATAGTATGACCATTTTTTCCACAATTAAAGCAATCATCGATACTGGCCAAACATTTGCCCTCATGCTTCTTGCCACACCTAGTGCAAGTAGACATAGAATATCCACCACAATTTATTAAGGCTTAGGGTTAGACACCCTATCTTTTTTACACTTTTAGTTGGGAACATTGAAAGAACCATGACTGAAAATCTTTTGCTGAAATTGAGGAGGCCTATGTCCACCAGACCTAGAATGAGAAAAGTCACCATCACCAGTCCTTACACTCTTGGAATTTTTTGCCCTTTTCCTGTGCCTTTCCTCTTCAATTTGTTGGTCATGCATAGTCAAATGTGAAATATTCATCTTGTTAATCAACATGGTGGTACGATATTCCTTGACAACCATATCAGAAATACCCGACATGAAATTATGCATCCTTGCTCTAGAGTCGGCAATCATAATTGGAGCATACTTAACCAATTGAGTAAACTTCAAGGTATACTTCTTCACACCCATATTTTCTTGATATAGATTAATAAATATAAGCACGTTTGCTTCTCTGATTTCAAGGGGAAATAAACAATTAAGAAGATCTCCTATGAATTTGTCCCAATCAAGAGGATCCACATCAACAGCCCTCTCTTTCTTCCATTGGTTGAACCAAAATACCGTTGAGTTGGTAAGCAACCAATTTTGTCTACTCCACCATATAAAATCCTACAATTCCCACTATCTTATACACCTCATCAATGAACTCTTGAGGATCCTCATCAACCTTGAAACTTTGGAACTCCGAAGGATTCATCCTAGTCAAGTCCCTTATCCTTGTCGCTTCCATACCCATATTTGGGTTCATGGGAGCAATGAACTCTCTATTATCTTGGGCCGTCATAGCTTAAGCCAACACTTGAAAAGTGGCTCGAAACTCAGTATGATTTACTTGCTTGGCCAAAGGATCAATCGAAACTTGAGAAACCTTGGGCTTCACATTCTCACCCCCATTCCTTCTCACGTAAGTTCTTCGAGGGGCCATATCCTGAAAAGCATCGGGCAAGATTTAGGAGAATGGTCTTTCTAGAGATGGACTCTATGGCACACCTTTAGACTAATGAAAGAAGTAAAGTTTCCTAAATATTTTGTAGCCTCCTATTCATAAATTTGGCGCACTTCACACTTATGAATAAGACTCTACTCAACGCAACTTGTTAGACATCCTAGGATCTTTTTTAAAACCTTGTGCTTTTGAATATCATGTTTTTCATGACCTAAAGTACACCCTAGACATGAATGGTGTATAAGACCCCAACAGGCCCTAAACAATCTACTTGACATACATCCAACACAACATAATAGAAATTACAAGAATTTAAGATGAATGTATCATATCATAAAAGAGTTTGACATAAAAGCAGAAACCTAATCATAGTTTCAACAAGCCATTTTAATATATCAAAAAAAGTGGTTGGAACGTAATTCGTACGCCACGTACAATGTTTAAAAACTAAAATCTAAGAAATCAAGTAATGTTGACATGGTCCTCGAAACATGAGAACTCACCAACTCTTCGAACTTTAAATAGCCAAGAAACTAGCCACGAGTGGGAGGAGGAAGATCATTGGACCCTACATTTGTTTTAAAATGTAAGCACAAGTATGAATTAGTATATGAAATTTACTAAGTATGAGGGATATGCCTAAAACATGAAACATGATCATGTGGGGACATAATCAAAAACATAATATGCATGACCAAGCATAACATAGTAAAATTTATTAAAGAAGATGTACAAATCATGAACATGGTCAATGCATTTGAAAATCATAAGAAAAGATTCATAAAACATTCAAAACTTAGTTCATTTTGTAGGATATTTATCATTAACTGACATAGATCACGTGATCTAAAGTGTGGAATCTGATGTATTTCTCCCACACCGAAAAGAGGTGTTTTTACTTTCCAAGGCAAGGACCTTAACGTCTAGCTTAGGTTGATTCACTAGCTATGTCATTTAAGATAATCTTTTGAGGGCATGTAGTTAGGGACAAGGATATTGCTATTAGAGAGCTGACATCTTCTAACGTGAGAACCTCCATCTCAATATCCTTTTGGTGCAAAGTATAATCCCAACAAAATATTCATAAACATATCATAAATAAAAATAAGCATAATTAAGTTACTAATTCAAGCTTAAAACATCATATAGAAACTCCTTAAACCATGTGTGAGAAAACCTTGCACTAATCATGATTCCTTAATGTAAGAAAAACCTTTCACAATTCATGCATATGTGAGAAAATCCTTTCACAATTAATTGATCCTTATTTTAAAGAAACCGAGATCATAAAATATTCTTTAAAGTAAATCATGCATAACTTTCATGAAAACATCAGTCATAGATTCATAGCTTCTTCATAAATTCATGTCTTTAAGAGTTCATAGTCAAAATCATGAAATGCATGGGTTTATAAGAGGTCAATTGGAAAGCATTTAATCGAGTGAAAACAATCATAATAAGATCAAAATCAAATAATTGAATCAACACACTTAGAACCCATGAAGAATTGAATGAAAACCTAATCAATTTGATTGAAACTAAACTTGGAAAATTTATAAATCTTTGGAGATCAATGGGTGAATGGAACCATTGATGAAACCCTACATATACCTTGATAAATAATCCCAAAAGAAATGGAGGAATAGGACACTTAAAGCTTGATACCCTGGTTTTCTTCTTGGACTTGAGAGAGAATTGAGGAAGAAGAATGTGGATTGGATTTAGGGATTTAAGTGAATGAGAGAGTTGGGGTAATTTTTGGGATAAAATGGTAGTTATAGGAATTAAAATTAGGGTCAAAACGATGTAGTATATATATATAAAATGAATTGGACAAGACCCAAATACCCTTAAACAAATAACTATCAGAGATCCATACGATTGGGACCTACAAATCGTAGAAATTCCTTCAGACCGTACTGGTCAACAGTAGGTCAAGTTACTGAGGCCTCAAATTGGTAAAATTCCTATGACACCCTTCTATGGACTATCCACATTCCTACAGTCCGTAGACATCAACTTTAACCAAAAAAAATTCACCAAGTCTGGAGTACCCCTATGGAACCCATCTACTGTAACGCCTCAGATTCAAAAAGGGAGAAAATATTATCTTTTTTTCACAGACTTGGTGTCAGAACAGATGACACCATCCAAGGACCGTAGGTGGGACGACGGTCTGTAAGTGGTGGCGTGGTCAGTAAGTTAAAGTTTTCCAAAATTTCAAGTTTCAGTACTTTTTCGACGGTTTACCTGGAAGGCCCGTTATTTAATGCACGAGTCATAGGTAGGTCTCGCAGTTGAGTCCCAGAACTTAGAGAAATTATAGGGTCAAAAGTTGAAACCTACGATTGGGACCCACGGTCCATAGGTGGGACTCGTAAATCAAGGTCCAAAGACTGGTCTCTAAACTCCAAACGACAACCAACCATATGATTTGTGGTCTGACCAACGGACCATAGGTTGTGTCATCGACAAGTGTCGGCAATTATTTTCTTAGGAGCTTTTGGGTATTTTCCTAATTATTGTAGCATAATACTATGTTGTTTTACCCTTCACCTAATGCCCTATATAAGTGTTTTAACCCCAAATTTCCCTAATTGAAATCATTCTCTCAAATTCTTAAAAGAAGAACAAGTCTTCCTCTCAAAAATATTTCTCTATCTAGGAAGCTTGAAGAAGAATGAGTCAACCTAGGGTTTCAAGTCAAGCCTCCAATTCCACCACTTAAGGCAAGCTTTTGGCATTGAGGTATGATAGTTTTCATCCATGGAGCCCTTTCCTCCATGGAGCTAATAAATTCTCCAATTTACAAATTTAGAAATCCCCAATTGAGTTAGGGTTTTTCTTCGAGACATGGGTTCCTTTCAATGTTGATTTTACATAATTGATTTATGACCTTTTATGCATAAATTGATATAATCTCATGATTTTAAGATGAATCCCCATGAACCCATGCTTAAATCATGTTTTCTAGATATTGAAGATTAAAAGTGGGTTTTGAACTATAATAGGTAAATTATGGAATTATGCATGTTCTCATGGAATTGATGAGATATGATGTAGATTTCTTTGAGAGTAAAAGTATATATGTTGTTGTGGTTAATTGTTGTGAAAGGATTGCTCATATAAGTACCTCATGCATGAATGTGAAAGGTTTTCTCACATAAAGGATTCTAAGATTGAAAGGCCTTTTCACTAAAATGAATCGGAGCAATTCTAAAGAAACCTAGTTTGGATTGGTTACTCTATTGTACCTTTCCATGGATGACATATGACTTAGCTTGGATTGGCAATCTGATGTGCCCTTCTATGGATAATAAGGACAAGTTAAGAAAATGACTATTCCGTGTTGATAGCTCACATGGTCTTATATGTCGGTTAAAGGTAAATCTCTCACAATAATAAACTAAGGTTACTTCAAGAAGTATCTCATATGTGATTTTAAGATGATGTTTATTTGCATTGACCATGTTTTATGACTTATGTCTTCTAGCCCCTTTTATATCATATTTTAGCTTGGTCATTACATACTATGACTATATCCCCTTTCCCTTTAAGCATTTTTTTTCAAATGTTTTATGCATGGTTATCATATTTGATACGTGTTTTGTACTAACACATACTCTTGCCTACATTTTCTCAAATGTAGGGATCGACCTTAAGAATTTGCACTTCCGTGGCTAGGGATCTCATATAGATCTTGAAGATAGGTGATCCTCATGTTCTAAGGACCGAGCTTGATTTCCTTTTTTGTCTTTAATTTTAAGTTTCTTTTTGGAACTTTATGTATGGGCTACGTCCTGATCATTTCTTATGTACTAGATGGCTTTGAGACGATGTTTAAATTTATGCTTTTCTCTATAAAACTTTTATATGTTGAAATTGTCTTTTAATCTCTTATATTCTATCATCTTGTATGGGGCCTCTCAGGGTATTATACGACATATTACGCCTAGGGGCTACCTTGGGTCATGACAAACTTGTTTATAAGAGCACAAGGTTTAAAAAGGTCGTAGGAAGTCTTATAAGCCACGCCGAGTAGAATTTTGTTCATGAATGTGAAGTTGATGTTTGCGTAATCAAGACACAACTTCCAATTCAAGTGTCTACGATCGTTGATGCTTATCGTGACCAACGACACTGACCTACGGTATGAGTGTCGACGATCGTCGATAATAAAGTAACACGACCAAGGGTTGGGGTCATGTCCCAAGGGAACAATTTTGAGAATTAAGAACCAAATAGAATTTCATTCAAGTTAGTAAGACATTTGCAATAAAACACATTGTAAATTAAAGGGGGTGACACAAAAGTGTCAAATATCAAAAGGGGGTTTTGTAACAAGTATTAAAACAACAAAATAAACAAGAAAATCAAGTATGGGGAAAGGTTCTTGGGATGTGACCGCAATACAAGTTGAGATAAATTATTGGATACATGCTTTTGCTAGGAAATTTGCAAAATAATAGTGACTAGGATAAGCTTTAAATGGAAATAAGTTCCATATCGGGCAACTTACCCCGTTTCAAATGCGTTCCTCTTGGACACCCATTTGCTGCATGAAGACCAGCCTACGCCTTACCCCACTCACTCTCTCGAGCTGAGTGTTAGGATATGGGACTAGGGCTCACCCTCTCGGGCTGAACCTCATGGTGACCCACTCCTTAGGCCATTAGTCTAGTGGTTTTGGTTTCGCGACTCCCCTCTCGGGCAAGCCGAAAACACATGGGTGGATTTTTATTTGGAACTACAAACCCTTTAGATTAAACCACAACCACTAGGTGAAATCACCATTAAAATACATCTAACCTATCAGCAAGCATGACCCAACAAGAATATCAACCCATATTTGCTAAATCACACCCCAAGAATGGGGGTTTCTAGCCACACATCAAGAAATAAGAAATTATTCCTAGCATGATAATGAAATCAATTGGGTATAAGAAATTAAACCTTAAATTAAGCAAAGAAAGATGAATAGAGAAGACCCACTTCCAACTTTGGGAAGAAGAACTCCTTTCTTCAAGACTCCACAAAACCCTCTCCAAACTTGAGAAAAATATATTAGCTAAAGTAAGTTTTAAAGTGAAAATAATAATAATAATTGTTCCAGACTTGTCTCACCTAAGACTACAATTCTAAATAGTATTTATAGTTTTCACAGATTATGCTGCGGAGGATTGTTCGGCGACATTAGTTGAGATCGCCGATGAACTCGGCGATCCGCCCTTTGGTCAGTGTCTTGACTTTAGCATCCTTGCATTCTAGATCATTGGGTAGTACGACACTGCTTCGTGGAACTTATCGGTGACTCACCGACTGCTCCTTTCCTTGCCTTTTGATCCACTTCCTTCAAGGCTTCGCGTACTGGAACGAAGGGCAGTTCATGTCATTTCAGTGACTCGCCAAGTTAAACTCGACGATCTCCAGGATTCCATTTCTTGTTCTTTTCAGCCCTATTTGCTCCATTTTGCGCCTAAGTGTCCATGCTTCCACTAAAACTTCAAATACCTGAAACTTCAGCATTTTAATCAGGTATTGAGATAAAGCAAGCATTCAAGGACACTATTTCCATTAAAATAAAGCCCTAAATGAGTCCAATTTGTGGACTCATCAACACCCCCAACTTAAACTTTTGTTTGTCCTCAAGAAAACACAAGTTCAGCCGTTCAAAAAGGGTGCCTCAAACAGTGCTACACAAGACGCAATTTACTTATGCAAGGATCAATTGCGTACTCAAAGATTCAAATTGTGACACACCATAACCAAAGATTCTCATGCTCACAATACTTGCTACTTCTGCAAGTTCAAGCTTAACAAAAGTATCTAAATGCCCTCACGCAAAGAATGATTCCATATTCACACACGGATATGAGTCAATTTAAGATCAGGAATCAGATACAACGCTCACACTCAAAAAGAGGAACACAATGCATGATTTCACCCATAGGTTTTCCCTTATTTTCCAATTGACTTTCGATCCAACTTACTCAAGATAAAAAAGGTCTTTCTAAGGCTTTTAATGGGGCTGAGTGCAAAGGTATGGTCATTTAGGCTCAGTGACTTTCATCCTCGTGAGATGTGATGTTCTCAAAATATCCTCTTCCTTTCCTTTCTCAATTCTTCTTCTAGTGCTCATAAGTCATCCTATTATTCGTTCTCCATGTATTTCTGGGAAACCCAGTTTCTTTTGCACTTTTATTCCATGACTTTCTTTTTATTTCTTTTCTTTTCTCTTTTTTTTTTTTTTTAATATGGAGGGTTTCCATTTTGTTTTGCAATACAATAGGTTCAAGAGACTTTCTTGCACTTCTTGACTCTTCCTTTTCCTTTTTACCACACCCCCAACTTAGACTTTTGGCCTAAGTTGGCTATTCACTAAACCACAAATCAAGAGGATTATAGGTAGCGGATCAAATAAGGTTTAGGGTTTATCAAGGTTCTTCCAAAGAAAGGTAAGGCTCAAAGGGTGTTCAAGAGAGTTTCACACACTCACATGTAGGCCACAAAAAGAGGTATATGTCAAATTGGCTCATACTCTTTAAAATTGTCTAAGATCATCTCGAGAGTAAACCTTTCAAAATCAATCAGACTAACAGGGAAAATTCTAGGTTTATTCATGCAAGGTTCAAAGTAAGCTAATCACACAAGGCATCGATACTTCAGTCAAACAAGACTAGACACGTTTGCTAGCGTGCAACGGTCCTCACAAGAAAATCAATTCGATAAATGGCTAGTCACAATGAGATGCAAATAGTGCACATATTGTCTATGTAACTTCATTTGCCCTCGTCGTAGCCATGCATTCATATTTGTTCAATTGAAAGCACTATTCAAGTCATCGGTATTGATCGAAATCGAGACTTAAATTTTTGCAAAAGAACAGCCACTTTCAACACAAGAGGTGGCAAAATTTCTTTCGAAGGATCAAAATTGTTTATGCAATTAAAATAACAGGAGCCATCAACTCAAACAGCCACAGAAAAGCAGTATTTAACACACAAATTAAAATAGACAGCCCAAATATATACAAAACAAAATATGACTGTCAACACAAAAGGTGTGGGCCTCACCCCACCACAAATAAAAAAGCGTTTGTCCTCAAATGCAAGTAATAAAAATATACCAACAAGTAAGATAGGAAAAGACAACACGAGAGAGGTAAGAAAGGTAACTGTTTATGCAGTCTCTCTATCTGTCAGGGCCTGAATATGGGCATCGATGCCCGGTATATCTATCTGGTCACATGTCTTAGTCTCGGGAGTAGCCTTAGACATACTAGCAATGCCAGATTCACTGGGAGCTGCTGTGGATGGCTCAGCTGGCACTGTTTGAGTTGCCGATTGCACAACCATCTCCACAAGATTTGGCAAGTCTTTGAATATGATGTCCTCTTGGCTCTCGCTCAGCACCTTATCGTGCACTGCTACCTGTTCTTCGTGGGTCTCAGTCTCTGACTCTGCATGCCCTGCATCATCCTTCTGCGCGTCTCCAGGAGTGGTCGGGGGAATCCTGTAGGTTTCAGGGATATCTGTGTCATCTTCTCTTCGCATCAGTGTTGTGAAGTCGATGGCTTTCAGATAGGCAGCGTCCTTCTTCAACTCGGCTATTTCAGCTTTTAGGGCTGAAACCTTGGGTGTCTCCCCATGTCTGCTCTCACAAGCAGTGACTCTAGCAGTCAGTTTATCAACAATGTTTCTGACAGGGGTTAGTTCAGTCAAGATGGCTCTGTGAATCATCTTTGGGACGGATCTCTTTAATTGTGTCACCCTAACATCCGCCGAGTAGGCTACCCGTCCCATTTTCAGGATCATGGCTTGAGTGATCCTGGAAGGCTGGGCTGATGATGAAACACCTGAGGCTTGTGAGAAAGAGGAAGGAGGATCGGGTATACCTGATGGCTCAGAGGTCGGAGTATGCGAAGATTTTTCTGCTGGTAATGCATCAACATCGATTTCTGGAGATGTATCTGTTGGGGCTACCCTCCTTCTGTCAATCTTTTCTTGTGGGAACTCAGCCTTTATACGCCGGATGTCGGTGGAGGAAGATGGGGTAACCTCAACATCCCTCGTAATGTCACGTGGTACTCCAGCTCGCCAGCATAGCTCAGTGATAAGTACAGGAAATGGCAGAGACGTCTGTGTTTGCTTGGCCCTCATCGCCATCTCCTGTGAAACCAGCAATCCCAGGTCGATCTGCCTCCTGGACATGATAGAACCAAGGCAATCCGCCTTCGGATGACGTAGAATAGACTCGTTCTGGGATGACATGATAGTGTTACTGATGAACCCAAACTAATACCGAGAGGTGGTGTTCATATCCCTTTTCTCTATCGGGACTCCCACGTCCATCCACCTCGGGGTGGTGTCAGAGATCATTGGAGCTAACCAACCCTTCAAATCATCGAGAGATGGGGCAATAGGCAAACCATGGTAGGGAAGCACCGAGTGCAACGGTCATCCCAATACAACATTTATGTGTTCGTTGTGACACTCTACTTCCTTGCCTCTAACCATAACCGATTTCACTGGTCGGAAATCACTGGCCTTCTTTCTGCTTTTCGGGACCAACTCCCCATAGGCTAAGTAGAATTCCCGGACCCAGAAAGGTATGTAAGTACCCCGTGGCCTAGTGAATTGCTCAAACTCGTGATACCTGAGCGTGTCAAGCACCTCAGCATGCTTACCTTCCAGGCCTTCCACAAATAGCAATTTTTCTTCGAGAATGGTGCATAAACCATCTCCTTTCATTCTGTTCAGCAATCTCGATGGAGGTGGAACTATGGGAAGTGCAGGAGCCACTGGGGGTGGTGTTGGAGTTGGTATTGGTGCAGTAGTAGGCAAAGTGGCAGCTGAGGAGGTGCTAGTGGCTGTGGACTGAGAACTGGCACGGAGCGCTCTCCTTCGGTCAATCAGATGTAATTCATCCTCTGTTCAACAGAATCTGGCTCCACAACTACTCCTTTCTTTGCTATGTGCTTTTTCCTTTTTCCTTTATCTCCTGGTAGGAGATCTTGCTTTCTTTTCTGTGAAGGACGTGATCCTCCTTCATTTATTGTAATGCCCTTTGTTGATTTTTGAGGGGGCTTGTTTAGGTTTGTGCGTACCATTTTTACAAAAGATCAAGGAGAAACTCAAATGCAAGTACATAAAAGTTATTGCAGATAGACTCGCTGATCTGCTCAGCGAGTCACCTAATCTCTTTGGCGAACCAAAACGAGCTCGCCGAAGAGATTGGCTTAATAATGAGGAGAAAACAGCGACAAGTAGGATCATTCGATGAATCGCCGACTACTTTCGGTGAGCAGGAGGTGTCCACCGAAAGTGACAGTGCAACAGGGTTCCAGGGATGTAGATAAAGGGCGATTATAATACCTTCGGCGAGTCACCGAGCATTTTCGGTGCCCTCAGACTTCTCACCGAAAGTTACAGAACCAAACGCCAATCGAGGCACCAAATCATCGTGGGGTGGGGACATTAGGCAAACCGCCGAGTCATTCAGCTGAGAGGCCCAGCACACGTCATCCTGATACTATAACTGCAAATGAGTGAAAAAATTTCAAAAATAAAATTGGGGTTTTAGAGACTCACCTTGTATGCTGATCAAATAGCTTTTTGTAACACTAGGCAGCAAAGAAATCCTAGTTCCGAGCACCAATTGACAACTATAATACTAATTGAAGACACTAATTTTAAAATTAGTAATATAGGGTGAATTTGTGAGGCATAAAAGCGAGGGAAAGTGAATAGTTTGAAATTTTTGAAGTCTTTGGCAATATATTAACCGTCCAGTTCCTAGTCTTTCAACGACGTTAGTCATGTCGCCGATCATATTGGTGATACACCGAATGTATTCTTACCTCGCCGAGTTTTATAGGACATCCCTTATCTTAGGGTCCCAACGGCGGATTAAATCGAATGCGCCGATCGTGTCTGTGATTCGTCAACTGGGTCTTCAGTTCGCCACATTGCAAAAATAAAATAAAATAATTATTCCCTCATTTGCCTGCACCACTAACACACCAATTATTCGAACAAAATAATTTAAAGCAATAAAGCCTTGGGTTACCTCCCAAGAAGCGCCTTATTTAATGTCGTGGCTCGACACAAGTCCTTACTCAATCTTGCATATTGGGATTGACCCTAGCATTACCAGGCAACCCCAATAGGTCATTCAAGTCAAGGAGTGGTACTGGAAAACTCAAGAGTGACCTAATCAGCTGGATCGATCTAGAGTGAGAGCCAACTATTTGGTTTGATGCTTCAACATTCTCCTGTATCTCGTTTATCACTCGGTCCTATTCATTGACCTTTTGGAGAATTATTTGTAGCGTATCCTCAACACGGTTGTGTCCATTTCCTCTAAACTTCCTCCGCTCATGAGGAGGTATGTACTTCCCCAGACTTATGCACTGGTTTTCCACCTCTGAAACTTTAGTGGCCAAGTTGTTCAGCTGCGTTACTAGCGCAGTTAATATGAGGTCGCCCTCGACTTCTTGATTCAATTCAACTAACTTGGCACCACTTCTTTCAGCCATTTTCAGGAGGCCTGCATAAAATCAGAGCTCAAAGAAAAACAAAACTACGAGTAAAGTTAGTAAACTACAACTAGTAAGAATAGAATTTCTATTAAGCTAAAAATTCTCAATTAACACCACTCCCCGGTAGCGCCGCCATTTTGATGCTTATCGTGACCAACGACACTGATCTACGGTATGAGTGTCTACGATCGTCGATAATATAGCAACCCAACCAAGGGTTGGGGTCGTGTCCCAAGGGAGCAGTTTTGAGAATTAATAACCAATTAGAATTTCATTCAAGTTAGTCGTAGTTAAAGACATTGTGATAAAAGACATTGTAAATTAAAGGGGGTGACACAAAAGTGTCAAATATCAAAAGGGGGTTTTGTAACAAGTATTAAAACAGCAAAATAAACAAAAAAATCAAGTATGGGGAAAGGTTCTTGGGATGTGACCGCAATACAAGTTGAGATAAATTGTTGGTTACATGCTTTTGATAGGAAATTTGCAAAAATAATAGTGACTAGGCTAAGCTTTAAATGGAAATAAGTTCCTTCTCAGGCAACTTACCCCGTTTCAAATGCGTTCCTCTCGGACACCCATTCGCCGCATGAAGACCAACCTACGCCTTACCGCACTCACTCTCTCGAGCTGAGTGTTAGGATATGGCACTAGGGCTCACCTTCTCTGGCTGAACCTTATGTCAACCCACTCCTTAGGCCATTAGTCTAGTGGTTTTGGTTTCGCGACTTCCCACTCGGGCAAGCTAAAAATACATGGGTGGCTTTGTATTTGCAACTACAAACCCTTTAGTTTAAACCACAACCACTAGGTGAAATCACTATTAAAATACATCTAACCTATCAACAAGCAAGACCTAACAAGAATATCAACCCATATTTGCTAAATCACACCCCAAGAATGGGGTTTTTAGCCACACATCAAGAAATAAGAAATTATTCCTAACATGATAATGAAATCAACTGGGGATGCATAGAGAAGACTCACTTCCAACTTGGGGAAGAAGAACTCCTTTCTTCAAGACTCCACAAAACCCTCTCCTAACTTGAGAAAAATATATCAGCTAAAGTATGTTCTAAAGTGAAAATAATAATAATAATTGTTCCACACTTGTCTCACCTAAGACTACAATTCTAAATAGTATTTATAGTTTTCACATATTGTGCTGCAAAGGATTGTTCGGCGACATTAGTTGAGATCGCCAATGAACTCGGCGATCTACCCTTTGGTCAGCTCATCGCCTTCAGTGTCTTGCCTTTAGCATCCTCGCATTCTGGATCATTGGGTGGTACAGCACTGCTTCGCGGAACTTATCGGTGACTTGCCGAATGCTCCTTTCCTCGCCTTTTGATCCACTTCCTTCAAGGCTTCGCGTACTGGAACGAAGGGCGGTTAATGTCATTTCAGTGACTCGCCAAGTTAAACTTGGCGATCCGCATGATTCCATTTCTTGTTCTTTTCAGCCCTATTTACTCCGTTTTGCGCCTAAGTGTCCATGTTTCCACTAAAACTTCAAATACCTGAAACTTCAGCATTTTAATCAGGTATTGAGATAAAACAAGCATTCAAGGACACTATTTCTTTAAAATAAATCCCTAAATGAGTCCAATTTGTGGACTCATCAATCGTACAATAGTAAAGTAACCCAACCAAGGGTTGGGATCGTTCCCACAGGGAGTGGTCTTGAAAATTAATAGAAAATTAAACTAAGTTCTAATTCGTCATAGTTAAAGATATTATCGATTAAAAATATTATAAATCAAAGGGGGTGACGCAAGCGTCAACTAACAATCGGGGGTTTTGTCACAAGTAAGCAAAAAAAAAAGCAAAAATACAAAAAGTACTTATCAAGGAGATGGGATTCTTGGGATGTGATAGGAATACGGGATAAATAAGAGTATTGGGTACATGCTTTTGATAGAGAATTCATAGAATAATTATGACTAGGATAGACTTTAAGGGGGATAAGCTTTCTCTCGAGCAACTTACCCCGTTTCAAGTGGGTTTCTCTCGAACACCTTCTTGCCACATGAAGAACAGTCTCCACCTTAGCCCACTCACTCTCTCCAGCTGAGTGTGCGGGAATGAGACTAGGGTTCACTCTCTCGAGCTAAACCTCATGTCGACCCATTCCCACCGGCCATCAATTTAGTAGTCTTAGTTTTACGACCTCTCTCTCGATCAAGCCGAAAACACATATATGAAATCATATTTGCAACTACAATCTCATTAAGTTCATCCACAACTACTAAACGAAATCACATTTAAAATACAATTAAACTATCAGCATGCAAGACCCAACAACTAATCTAACCCATATTCACAAAATCACACCACAAGAATTGGGGTTTTAGCTAGACATGTAACGGAGATAGAAATTAATACCAAAATGAGTTTGCATTAAAATGGGTATGAAGATTTAAGTCTCAAAACAAGCAAAGAGTGAAGAATTTACAAGACCCAAGTCCAAATTCTTGGAGTTGAAACCCTTTGAATCTTCAAGTTCTTCAAAACCCTCTCCAAACTTAGAACTCAAAATTCTATGTTAAAAATTATATATTAAAAGTTATTAAAAATAATTTATAATCTGATGCTAAGCTACAAAACTTCAACTAGTATTAATAGTTTTCAGAAAATGTGCTGCGAAGGATCACTCGGCGAAGTTAGTCGAGATCGCCAATCAACACGGCGATCCACCTTTTGGTAGGTTTCATCACCGTCTTTCTCTATCTTTTAGCATCGTCGTGTTTTGGATTATTGGGCGACATAGTACTGCTTCACGGAACTCCTCGGTGACACACCGATTGCTCCTTTTCACCGCCGATTTGATCCTTTCCTTCAGGGCTCAGCACACTGGGACAAAAGGCGAAGATAAGACCTTTTGGCGACTCATCAAACGGGTTCGGGGATTCTCAAATCTTCATTTCTTCGTCCTTTCAGTTACTTTTGTTCCTTTTTGCTAAGTACTGTCTATGCTTACCCACAAACTCCAAATACCTGAAACTTAAGGGTTTTCATCAGATATTGAGATAAAATATGCATTTGAGGACACTAATTCTATCAAAATATTGACCTGAATGAGTCCAATTTGTGGACTCATCAACATCCCCAACTTAAACTTTTGCTTGTCCTCAAACAAACTCAAGTTCAGTCGTTCAAAAAAGGTATCTTGAACAGTGCTACACAAGACTCAATCATGAATGCATACAATAAGACTCAATTCACTTATGCAAAGATCAAATATGTACTCAAAGATTCAAGTCGTGACTCACTAATATCAAAGAATCTCATGCTCACAATACTTGCCTCAAATGCAAGTTCAAGCTCAACCAAAGTGTTCAAATGCCCTCACACAAGGAATGATTCCATATTAACACATTGGTTCACAGTTTAAAGCTTCGAAATTAGATGGAACGCTCACACTCACAAAGAAGAACACAATGCATAATTTCACCCATAGGTTTGCCCGTATTTTCCAATCAACATTTGTTTCAGCTCACTCAAGATCAAAAAGGTCTTTTCAAGGCTTGTAATGGGGTTGAGTGCAAAGGTGTGGTCATTTAGGCTCAGTGACTTTCATCCTCATGAAATTTGGTACTCACATAACTTTCTTTCCTCCTCCTTCATCATTTTCTTTAGTGCTCATAAGTCATTCTATTATTCACTTTCCATGAATTGTTTGGAAACCCCATTTCTTTTGTACTTTATTCTACAACTTTCTTTTTCATTGTTTTTCTTTTTCTTTTTCTGTTCTGTTTTCTCTTTTCTCTTTTTTTTATATGGAGGGGGTTCCATTTTTCTCAAAACCATGGGTAAGAGGAGACTTTCCTTGCACTTCTGGACTTGCCCTTATCTTTTCACCACATCCCTAACTTAGGCTTTTGGCCTAAGTTGGCTATTCAACTAACCATAACTTCAGGAGGATTATGGGTGATGGATAAATAAAAGTCATTGTTTTCATAAAGTTTCTTCCTAAGAAAGGGAGAGGCTCTAGGGGTGTTCAAAAGAGGTTCACATACACTCACAAGGTAGGCCACAAAAGAGGTATATGTCAAATTGGCTCACACTCTTAGAAGTTGCCTAATATCATATCAATAGATAACATCACTTAGTTGACCAGACCAACGGGGAAAATTCTAGGATCCATCATGCACAGTTCACAAGTAAGCTCATCACACTAGGCATTGACACTATAAGTCAAACAAGACTCCACAGTTTTGCTAGTGTGTAATGATCATCAGAAGAAACTCAATTCGATACTAGGCTAGTCATAACGAGATGCAAAGATTTCACGTATTGTCTATGCAACTTCATTTGGCCTCATCGTAGCTGCACATTTATGTTCGTTCGATTGAGAGCACTATTCAAGTCATCGGTATTGATCGGAATCGAGACTCAAATTTTGTAAAAGAACATCCACATTCAACACATGAGAGGTGGCAAAAAATTTTGAACGGGTGAAAATCATTTTGCAATTTTAAATAAAAGGGAGTCATAAGCTCAAACATCCATGCAAAGAAGTGTAATAACACAATAATAGCTCACGACCCAAAATTTGTAATCAAAATAAATATGCACAAAGGTGGGCCTCACCCCACCACAAACAAAAATGATTTGTCCTCAAATGCGAATAAAAGTATCCAAAAGTAAAAGTAAAGAAGACAGAGAAGGAGGTAAAGAAAAGGCGTGTCTACGCAATCTATCCATCTGTCGGGGACTCAGTGCTCGGTGTAGTATTATAAACTTGGGCATCAATGCACGGAGTCACCTCAGAGGGAATAGCAGTGTCAGATCCACTAGGGGCTGTTGTGGACATCTCAGTTGGTGATGTCTACATCATCGGCTGCACAATCGTCCCCATAAGATCTGACAAATCTCTAAATATGCTCTGCTCTCGGTTGTCCATCATCTCTTCCCCATGAACTGCTATCAGCTCCTCGTCAGACTCTGCATCCGACTCCTCATATGTTGCACCACCCCACTGTACATCTCTGGTTGTAGCCAGAGGAATCCCTTAGGTCTCAGGAGCATCCTCGTCATCTGCACCCCGCATCAATGAGGTAAAGTCGCTAGACTTCAAATAGTCAACGTCCTTTCTCAAATCTGCCACTTTGGCTTTCAAAGCCGAAACCTCGGATGTCTCCCCGTGTCTGCTATCACAAGTAGTGACTCTAGTAGCCAGATGATCAATAGAGGCCCTAAGGGGGATCAGTGCAGCCAAGATAGCACTATCGATCATCCTTTGAATGGATCTCTCCAATTGAGTCGCTCTCACATCCGGTGAATAGGCCAGCTGTCCCATCTTCAGGATCATGGCCTAAGTAATCCTGGCAGGCTGGGAGGAGGAAGAAGCTCATGGGACCTGTGAAAAAGAGGAAGGAGTGGATGTACCTGACGGCTTAGAGGCCAGAGTAGGCGAAGGTGCCTCTGCTGGTAACGAGTAAACATCAACTTCCGAAGAAATATCTGTCGGAGCTGCCCTCCTCCTGTCAACCTTCTCTCATTTGAACTCGGCCTCAATACACCAGATGTCAGTAGAGGAATACGGGGTGACCTCAATATCCCTCGTAGTGTCCTGAGGTACTCCAGCACACTGGCACAACTCTGTGCTCAAGACTGGGAATGGTAGAGAAGTCAGTTTATGCTTGGCCCTCATGGCCATCTCTTGTGAAATCAACAGCCCCAGATCGATGCGCCTTCTGGACATGATAGAACCAAGGCAAGTTGCCTTAGGATGGCACAAAATGGACTCATTCAGGGATGGCATGATGGTATTGTTGATGAAACCAAACCAGAACCTCGCATAGATATTCAAGTCCCTTTTGGAGGATTTGACCCCCCCTCGTTTATAGTGATGTCTTGTGCTTTCTTATGAGGTTGCATGGTAAGATTTGTGCATACCATATCTGCAAGAGATAGGACAAATTAGGAGAAAATTTAAACATAAACTCAGAAAATCTATTGTAGAGAGTTTCGTCGATCCATTCAGCGAGTCGTCAAACCTCTTTGGAGAGCTAAGTCGGGCATGCCGAAGGGATTGGCTTAAAAATTATAGCAAGTCAGCGATGGGAAGGCCCTTTCGGTGAATCGCTGATTACTTTCGGTGATCATGGGTTTGTCTACAGAAAGTTGCAGTGCAACAGAGGTTCAGGGGAGCATACAAAGGGCGATCAAAAATACTTTCGGCGACTAAAGGCTCCTCGCCAAAAGTTACAGACTCAAACAACACATAAAGCATGAATTTAAAAGCGAGATGGGGTCACTAGGTAAACTGTCGAGTGGTTCGGCGAGCTTGACCTAGCTCGTCGAACGGCTCAACGTGCCCATTTTCAATCCACCTTCTCGAATTCAACCCTGCAACCCCTGATAACAAAATCAAAGCAGGCACTAATGAAATTCAAACAAGACCCGTACTACCCATCACCCCGGGATACTCAAATTTTTCCAGGTTTCACCAAATTTAGCCATTTGATGATATTTTCTCTTAAGAGTGTTGTCACCCGCTCTATTATTGAGCAATGTTTCATCATTTAGCACAAACATGGGTTACTCAGACTTCACCCCATCAATCTAACCGACAAACAAGCACAACTCGTTGCAAATTCATTCATTTAAAAGCACAAAAATTACGGTCATTTGACGATCAAAATAATAAGAGCAAGATTTGCGAATTGAAATAGGCATTTACGCATTCTAAATCTACCAGAGAGGCCCAGCACACAACAATACGATACTATCATTGCAAATGAGTACAACATTTTCGAATGTAAACTCGGGATTCAGAAACCAACCTTAAATGCCGAATAAAACAGGATTGAAAAGATAGGCGGCAAAGAAATCCTAGTTCCGAGCACCAATCAACAACTAAAATACTAATGGAATATAAAAATGTTTAAAATACTACCTTGCTGTGATTTTGTGAAGTTTAAAAGCGAGGGAAGGTGAAGAAGTTTAAATTCTGAGACCTTTGGCCATTATAAACCATTCAATTCGCGTCCATTCAATGACGTTAGTTGAACTCGCAGATCCACTCGATGATGCGACGAGTGGTCACTCGCCCCGCCATTTTCGATAGGATTATCAGTTTCTTGGGGGTCAGGATGGCGGTCTGAATCATGATCGCCGAACAGGTTGGCGACACGCCGAACTGCTTCTTCAGCTCGCTGGGATTTATGGCTCTGAATTAAATTTGAGTTAAGCCAAATAGCGGGTCGAGTCGGGCACGCCGACCATTTCGGCGATTTGCCGACTGACCATGTTACTCTCCAATATGCATTTTCCAAACACTTTCAGCATTTAAACCTACACCACTAACACACCATTATTTATAAAAGCAAACAAAAGCATCTAAAACCTTGGGTTGCCTCCCAAAAAGCACCTTAGTTAACCTCGTGGAATGACGCAAGTCCTTATTCACTTTCCATTTGCGGGGTTAGTCCTAGTTTTATTAGGTAACCCCAATAGTTCACTTGAGTGAAGAGGAGGCACTGCATAACTCATGAGTGTCTTGATCAGCTGAATCGATCTAGAATGGGAGCCAATCATTTGATTCAACACTTCAATACTCTCCTTCATCTTTTCCAACATTTGATCTTGTTCGGTGATCTTTTGGAGAATGATTTGGAGTGTGTCCTCGACACGATTGTTCTCTCTGTCTCTAGACTGTTTCCGCTCATGAGGGGGTATGTACCTCCCTTGGCTCTTGCACTGGTTTTCCACCTCTGATATTTTGGTGGCTAACTCATTCCACTGAGTTACCAGTGCGGTTAACTTGAAGTCCCTCTCGACTTCTTGACTCATCTCAGCCGAGTTGCTACCATTTCCCTTAGCCATGTTCAGGGAAGATGCCTACATCAACAACTTCAAAGCAAAACAAAACTACAAATAGAGTTAGCCAAAAAAATTAAAAGTAACACCACTCCTCGGCAGCGGCGCCATTTTGATGTTTGCGTAATCAAAACACAACTTCCAATGCTGGTGTCCACGATCGTACAATAGTAAAGTAACCCAACCAAGGGTTGGGATCGTTCCCACAGGAAATAGTTTTGAGAATTAATAGAAAAATAAAACTAAGTTCTAATTAGTCATAGTTAAAGTATTATCGATTAAAAATATTACAAATCGAAGGGGGTGACGCAAACGTCAATTAACAATGGGGTTTTTGTCACAAGTAAGAAAAAAAACCAGCAAAAATACAAAAAGTACTAATCAAGGAGATGGGATTCTTGGGATGTGATAGGAATACAGGATAAATGAGATTATTTTGTACATGCTTTTGAAAGAGAATTCATAGAATAATTGTGACTAGGCTAGACTTTAAGGGGGACAAGCTCTCTCTCGAGTAACTTACCCCGTTTCAAGTGGGTTTCTCTCGAATACCCTCTTGCCGCATAAAGAACAACCTCCACCTTAGCCCACTCACTCTCTCGGGCTGAGTATGCAAGAATGAGAATAAGGTTCACTCTCTTGAGCTGAACCTCATGTCGACCCACTCCCACAGACCATCAACTTAGTAGTCTTAGTTTTATGACCTCTCTCTAATGCAAACCAAAAACACATATATGATCCACCTTTTGGTAGGTTTCATCGCCGTCTTGCTCTATCCTTCAACATCGTTGTGTTTTGGATCATTGGGCGACATAGTACTGCTTCGCAGAACTGCTCGGTGATATGTCGATTGCTCCTTTTCACCACCGATTTGATCCTTTCCTTCAGGGCTCAGCACACAGGGACAAAAGGCAAGGATAAGACCTCTTGGAGACTCGCCGAACGGGTTCGGCGATTGTCAGATCTTCATTTCTTCGTCCTTTCACCTATTTTTGTTCCTTTTTTCTAAGTAGTGTCCGTGCTTTCCCTCAAACTCCAAATACCTTAAACTTAAGGGTTTTCATTAGATAATCAGATAAAACATGCATTTGAGGACACTAATTCTTTCAAAATATAGCCCTGAATGAGTCCAATTTATGGACTCATCAACACCCCCAACTTAAACTTTTGTTTGTCCTCAAGCAAACTCAAGTTCAACCGTTCGAAAAGGGCATCTTGAACATTTCTACCCAAGACACAATCATGAATGCACACAACAAGACTCAATTTACTTATGCAAAGATCAAATATGTACTCAAAGATTCAAGTCGTGACTCACCAATATCAAAGAATCTCATGCTCACAATACTTGCCTTAAATGCAAGTTCAAGCTCAACCAAAGTTTTCAAATTCCCTCACACAAGGAATGATTTCATATTCACACAATAGTTCACAGTTTAAAGCTTCGGAATCAGAAGCAACACTCACACTCACAAAGAAGAACACAATGCATAATTTCACCCATAGGTTTGGCCATTTTTTCCAATCAACATTTGTTTCAGCTCACTTAAGATCAAAAAGGTCTATTCAAGGCTTGTAATGCGGCTGAGTGCAAAGGTATGGTCATTTAGGCTCAGTGACTTTTATACTCATGAAATGTGTTAATCACAACACTTCCTTTCCACCTCTTTCATCATTTTCTTTAGTGCTCATAAGTTAGTCTATTATTCACTTTCCATGAATTGTTTGGAAACCCATTTCTTTTGTACTTTATTCCACAACTTTCTTTTTCAATCTTATTATTTTTCTTTTCTCTTTTTTTTTATATGGAGGGGTTCCATTTTTCTCAAAACTATGGGTTAGAGGAGACTTTACTTGCACTTCTTGACTTGCCCTTATCTTTTCACCACACCCCCAACTTAGGCTTTTGGCCTAAGTTGGCTATTCAACTAACAACAACTTCAGGAGGATTATGCGTGATGGATAAAGAAAGGTCATTGTTTTCATAAAGTTTCTTCCAAAGAAAGGGAGAGGCTCAAGGGGTGTTCAAAAGAGGTTCACACACTCATAAGGTAGGCCACAAAAGTGGTATATGTCAAATTGGCTCACACTCTTAGAAGTTGCCTATTATCATATCAAGGATAGCATCATTTAGTTAACCGGACCAACGGGGAAAATTCTTGGATCTATCTTGCATAGTTCACAGGTAAGCTCATTACATTAGGCATTGACACTATAAGTCAAACAAGATTCCACAGTTTTGCTTGTGTGTAATGATCATCAGAAGAGACTCAATTCGATACTAGGCTAGTCATAATGAGATGCAAATATTTCTCATATTGTCTATGCAACTTCATTTGGACTCATCGTAGCCGCGCATTTATGTTCGTTCGATTGAGAGCACTATTCAAGTCATCGGTATTGATCGGAACCAAGACTCAAATTTTGCAAAAGAACATCCACATTCAACACATGAGAGGTGGCAAAAAAATTTGAACGGGACAAAATTATTTTGCAATTTAAAATAAAAGGGAGCCATAAGCTCAAACATCCACGCAAAGAAGAGTTATAACACAATAATAGCTCACAACCCAAAATAAGTAATCAAAATAAATATGCACAAAGGTGGGCCTCACCGCACCACAAACAAAAATCATTTGTCCTCAAATGCGAATAAAAGTATCCAAAAGTAAAAGTAAATAAGACAGAGAGGGAGGTAAAGAAAAGTCCTGTCTATGCAATCTCTACATCTGTCGGGGCGTTACTGCTTGGTGTAGCAGTATAAACTTGGGCGTCAGTGCCCGGAGTCACCTCAGAGGGAATAGCAGCACCAGATCTACTAGGGGTTGCTGTGGACATCTCAATCGGCAATGTCTAGAACACCGACTGCACAGTTGTCCCTATAAGATCTGACAAATCTCTAAATATGCTCTGCTCTCGGCTGTCCATCATTTCCTCCTCATGAACTGCTATCAGCTCCTCGTCGGTCTCTGCATCCGACTCCTCATATATTGTGCCACCCCTCTATACATCTCCGGTGGTAGCCGGAGGAATCCCTGAGGTCTCAGGAGCATCCTCATCATCTGCACCCCACATCAATGAGGTGAAGTCGGTAGACTTCAAGTAGTCTACGTCCTTCCTCAAATCTTCCACTTTGGCTTTCAAAGCTGAAACCTCAGATGTCTCCCCGTGTCTGCTCTCACAAGTAGTGACTCTAGTAGCCAGATGATCAACAGAGGCCCTAAGGGGGATCAGTGTAGACAAGATAGCACTATCGATCATCCCTGGAATGGATCTTTCCAATCGAGTCGCTCTCACATTTGCTGAATAGGCCAGCTATCCCATCTTCAGGATCCTGGCCTAAGTAATCATGGTAGGCTGGGAGGAGGAAGAAGCTCATGGGACCTGTGAAGAAGAGGAATGAGCAGATGTACCTAACGGCTTAGAGGCCGGAGTAGGTGAAGGTGCCTCTGTTGGTAACGAGTCAATGTCAACTTTCGGAGAAATATCTGTCGGAGCTGCCCAACTCTTGTCAACCTTCTCTCATTTGAATTCGGCCTCAATACGCTAGATGTCAATAGAGGAATACGGGGTGACCTCAATATCCCTCATATTGTCCCGAGGTACTCCGGCACACTGGCACAACTCCGTGATCAAGACTGGGAATGGCAGAGAAGTCAGCTTCTGCTTGGCCCTCATGGCCATCTCTTGTGAAATTAGCTGCCCCAGATCGATTTGCCTTCTGGACATGATAGAACCAAGGCAAGCTTCCT
This sequence comes from Solanum sparsipilum, assembly GCA_029582215.1. Taxonomy (NCBI): domain Eukaryota; kingdom Viridiplantae; phylum Streptophyta; class Magnoliopsida; order Solanales; family Solanaceae; genus Solanum; species Solanum sparsipilum. The sequence continues at coordinate 58,863 of JAKRZT010001772.1, forward strand.
TAGGATGGCGCAAAATGGACTCATTCTGGGATGGCATGATGGTGTTGTTGATGAAACCAAACCAGAACCCTGCAGCAATGTTCAAGTCTCTCTTCTCAATAGGAGCCCCTGCATCTATCTACCTCAGGGTGGTGTCAGAAATTAGAGGAGCCAGCCAACCCTTCAGGTCATTTAACAATTGAACAATAGGCAAACCTTCGTAGGGAAGTGCAGAGTGCAACGGTCTACCCAATATAGTGTTAATGTACTCGCTGTGGCACTCAACTTCCTTGCCTTTGACCATGACCGACTTTACCGGTCTAAACTCACTTGCCTTCTTCTTGTTCTTAGGCACCAACTCCCCATATATTGTGTAAACTTCCCTAACCCAAAAAGGAATGTAAGGGCCTCGGTGCGTTGTGAACTGCTCAAACTCATGGTATTGAAAAGTGTCAATCACATTGGGATGCTTGCCTTCCAGGCCCTACGTAGATAAAAGTTTCTCCTCTAGGATGGTCCGTACCACTTCACTTTTTAGTCTGTTCAGTAGTCTAGGAGGAGGAACAATAGGGAGTGTAGGGGCCACTGGAGGTGTATGCGCTGGCACGGAGTCTGTTGCTGGAGGAGTGGCAGTTGAGGGAATATTGGTGGATGTGGACTAAGATCTGGCCTGGAGGTCATCCCTTCGGTTTATCAGAGGCTGCTCATTTTCTAGTTCTGAAAAATTAGCATGTGTTTCAATAGATACTCCTTTTCTAGCTATATGCTTCATCTTTTTGTTTTTATTTCCTGGTGGGAGTTCTTCTCCTCTCTTTTTTGGAGGATTTGACCCCCGCCCCATTTATAGTGATGCCATGTGCTTTCTTCTGAGGTTGCGTGGTTAGATTTGTGCGTACCATATCTGTAAGAGATCGGGAAAAATTAGGAGAAAATTTAAATATAAACATAGAAAATCTATTGCACCCAGGCTCACCGATCCATTCGGCGAGTCACCGAACCTCTTTGGCGAGCTAAGTCAGGCTCGCCGAAAGGATTGGCTTAAAAATTATAGCAAGTCGGTGATAAGAAGGCCCTTTCGGTGAATCGCTGACTAGTTTCGGCGATCATGGGTTTGTCTGCCGAAAGTTACAGTGCAACATAGGTTCAGGGGAGTATACAAAGGGCGATCAAGAATACTTTCGGTGAATCACCGAGTGCTTTCGGCGACCAAAGGCTCCTTGCCGAAAGTTACAGACTCAAACAACACATAATGCATGAATTTAAAAGCGAGATGGGGTCATTAGGCGAACCGCCGAGTGGTTCGGTGAGCTCGACCCAGCTCACTGAACGACTCAACGTCCCCATTTTCAATCCCCCTTCTTGAATTCAACTCCACAACCCCTGATAACAATATCAAAGCATGCACTAATGGAATTCAAACAAGACCCGTAATACCCATCACACCGAGATACTAAAAGTTTTCCTGGTTTTGCCAAATTTAGCCATTTGACGATATTTGCTCTTAAGAGTGTTGTCACCCGCTCTATCATTGAGCAATTTTTCGTCATTAAGCACAAACATGGGTTACCAGACTTCACCCCATCAATCTAAACGACACGCAAGCATAACTTATTGCAAATTCATTCATTTAAAAGCACAAAAATTACGGGCATTTCACGATCAAAACAATAAGAGTAAGATTTGCAAATTGAAATAGGCATTTAAGCATTCTAATTCTATTAGAGAGGCCCAGTACACAACTATACGATACATTCATTGCAAATGAGTACAAATGTTTTGAATGTAAACACGGGATTCAAAAAACAACCTTAAATGTTGATTAAAACGCGATTGAAAAGCAAGGCGGCAAAGAAATCCTAGTTTCGAGCACCAATCAACAACTAAAATACTAATGGAATATAAAAATGTTGAAAATACTACCTTGGTGTGAGTTTGTGAAATTTAAAAGCGAGTGAAGGTGAAGAAGTTCAAATTCTGAGACCTTTGGCCATTATAAATCGTCTAGTTTGCATCCATTCGACGACGTTAGTTGCACTCGCTGATCCACTTGGTGATACGCCGAGTGGTCAGTTACCCCACCATTTTCGATAGGATCATCAGTTTCTTGGGGGACAGGACGGCGGTCTAAATCATGGTCGCAGAACAGGTTGGCGACACGCCAAACTACTTCTTGAGCTCGCCGAGTTTTACAAGCTCTGAATTAAGTATGAGTTGGGACAAACGGCAGGTCGAGTCGGGCACGCCAACTATTTCGGCAATTCACTGACTGACCATTTTACTCACCAATATGCATTTTCCAAACACTTTCAGCATTTAAACCTACACCACTAACACACCATTATTTATAAAAGCAAGCAAAAGCATATAAAACCTTGGGCTGCCTCCCAAGAAGCGCCTTAGTTAACTTCGTGGCACGACGCAAGTCTTTATTCACTCTCCATTGGTGGGGTTGGTCCTAGTATTACTAGGTAACCCCAATAGTTCATTTGAGTGAAGATGAGTCATTGCATAACTCATGCGTGTCCTGATAAGTTGAATCGATCTAGAATGGGAGCCAATCATTTGATTCAACACTTCAACATTCTCCTTCATCTCTTCCAACTTTCGATCTTGTTCGGTGATCTTTTGGAGAATGATTTGGAGTGTGTCCTCGACACAATTGTTCTCCCTGTCCCTAGATTATTTCCGCTCATGAGGGGGTATGTACCTCCCTTGGCTCATGCACTGGTTTTCCACCTCTGATATTTTGGTGGCTAACTCGCTCAACTAAGTTACCAGTGCGGTTAACTTGAAGTCCCTCTCGACTTCTTGACTCGTCTCAGCCGAGTTGCTACCATTTCCCTTAGCCATGCTCACGGTATCTGCCTACATCAACAACTTCAAAGAAAAACAAAACTACAAATAAAGATAGTAAACTACGACTATCAAAAGCAAAATTCATCTTAACCAACAAAATTCACGTAACACCACTCCCTGGGAGCGGTGCCATTTTGATGTTTGCATAATCAAAACACAACTTCCAATGCAAGTATTTATGATGGTACAATAGTAAAGTAACCCAACCAAGTGTTGGGATCGTTCCCACAGGGAGTGGTTTTGAGAATTAATAGAAAAATAAAACTAAGTTCTTATTAGTCATAATTAAAGATATTATCAATTAAAAACATTATAAATCAAAGGGGGTGACCCAAGCATCAATTAACAATGGGGTGTTTTGTCACAACTAAGCAAAAAAATAGCAAAGATACAAAAAGCACTAATCAAGGAGATGGGATTCTTGGGATGTGATAGGAATACGGCCTAAATTATATTATTGGGTACATGCTTCTGATAGAGAACTCATAGAATAATTGTGACTAGGCTAGACATAAGGGGGATAAACTCTCTCTCTAGAGCAATTTACCCCATTTCAAGTGGGTTTCTCTCAAACACCCTCTTGCCACATAAAGAACTGCCTCCGCCTTAGCACACTCACTCTCTCGAGCTGAGTGTGCGGGAATGAGACTAGGGTTGTAAAAGAGATAGAAATTTATACCAAAATGAATTTGTATCAAATGGGTATGAAGATTTAAGTCTCAAAACAAGCAAAGAGTGAAGAATCTACAAGACCCAAGTCCAAATTCTTGGAGTTGAAACCCTTTGAATCTTCAAGTTCTTCAAAACTCTCTCCAAACTTAGAACTCAAAATTCTATGTTAAAAATTCACTAATAATAATTTCTAATTTGATTCTAAACTACAAAACATCAACTAGTATTTATAGTTTTCAGAAAATGTGCTGCGAAGGATCACTCGGCAAAGTTAGTCGAGATTGCCGATCAACTCGCCAATCTGCCTTTTGGTAGGTTTCATTGCCGTCTTGCTCTATCCTTCAGCAGCATCATGTTTTAGATCATTGGGCGACATAGTACTACTTCGCGGAACTGCTCGACGACAGGCCTTTTTTTCATTGCCGATTTGATCTTTTCCTTCAAGGCTCATCACGCTAGGACAAAAGGCGAGGATAAGACCTTTTGGCGACTCGTGGAACAGGTTTGGCGATTCTCAGATCTTCATTTCTTTGTCCTTTCAACTATTTTGGTTCCTTTTTGCTAAGTAGTGTCCATGCTTTCTCGCAAACTCCAAATACCTGAAACTTAAGGGTTTTCATCAGATATTGAGATAAAATATGCATTTGAGAACACTAATTCTATCAAAATATAGCCCTAAATTAGTCCAATTTGTGGACTCATCAGAAGCACGCCGCGCCACATTGATGAACGAGAGGCTATAAGATGTTTAGGAAACTCCACTTCTTTCATTACTCTAAAGTCGTGCGATAGAGTTCAACTCATAATGTCTCTCTCCTAATCCTTATCTAATGCTCTACAAGATATGGCCACTCGAAGGGCATATGATAGAAGGAATGTGGGAGAGAATGAATCAAGAGGCTCATCCTCATTTAGGGTCGAGCAAGTGACTAACGATTTTAAAGTGACTAATGCAGAATTTAGGGCTACTTTTCAAGTGTTAGCTCAAGCCATGACGGCCCAAGCCAATAGGGAGCATGCAGTCCCCGTGAATCCAAATGTGGGTACAATGGTGTCTAACGTGAAGGACTTCACTAGAATGAATCCTCTGGAGTTTGATGCATCAAAGGTTGAGGAAAACCCTCAATAGTTCATTGATGAGGTTTACAAGGTGTTGATGATCATGGGAGTGACGCCGGTGGAAAAGGCAGAATTGGCCGATTATCAACTTAAAGGTTTTGCTCAAATATGGTTCAACCAATGGAAAGAAGAGAGAGCAGAAAATGTAGGTCTCCTCAATTGGGAAAAGTTCACAGTTGCTTTCCTTGATAGGTTCTTTCCCCTTTAGATGAGGGGGGAAAGGTTCTTGAATTCATCAACCTTGTCAAGGAAATATGAGTGTGAAGGAATATACTTTAAAGTTCACACAATTATCTCGATATGCTCCTACTATGGTTGCCGATCCGAGGGAAAAGATGAGCAAGTTTGTTTTGGGTCTATCTGAGATGGTGGTTAAGGAATGTCGTACTGCTATGCTGATCAATGATATGGACATTTCTCTTCACATGGTTCATGCTCAAAAAAATTGAAGAGGAGAAACTTAAGGAAAGTTCTAAGGAGGCAAAGAGGCCTAAGACCAGTGATGATAACTTCTCACATTCAAGTTCCGATGGACATGTTCTTTCCAAGTTTTGAATAAGGTTTTCTTGTCAAGGTTCCTCCAATGATCCTCCTAAGTTCAACAATGATAGCGTGTCTACCCCTTAACCTCAAGGAGGAAATGGTAACGGCTCTTCATTGTCCATGTCTACTTGTGCTTGGTGTGGAAGAAGGCACGAGGGTAAATTATTATCCAGCACAGATGGTTTCTTTGGTTGTGGAAAGAGTGGTCATAAAATGAGGGATTGTCCAATGCTTGTGGCTAAAGGGAGAGAAGGTAAACAAGCTCTGTCTAGTGGTTCGGGTTTAAGTGACACAAAGACAAACTAATTCTAGGCACTTCAAACTCATGGTGAACAAGAGGGTTCTTTCGATGTGGTTATCGGTATGTTGAAAGTCTTCCAAATTGATATTTATGCTTTACTTGAACCCGGTGTTACTTTGTCTTTTGTGATGCCATATGTGGCTATGAGGTTTGATATTCTTCCAGATGTGTTGTTATATCATTTTTCTGTCTCTACTCTTGTTGGTGACTCTGTTATGGCTAAGAGGATCTATAAAAAGTGTCCCGTCTCCTTGTCTCGTAGAGTCACTCATGTTGACCTTGTAGAGCTAGTTATCCTTGGTATGGATTGGTTGCATGCATGTTATGCTTCTATTGATTGTAGAACCTGTGTAGTCAAGTTTAAGTTTCCAAATGAACCCATCCTAGAGTGGAAAGGGGGAAATTCTATGCCTAAGGGTCAGTTTATCTCTTGTCTTAAAGCTAGAAAGATGATTTAGAAGGGTTGTATTTACCATCTAGTTAGGGTGAGGGATATAGATTTTGAGACCCCTACTCTTGAGTCGGTCCTCGTTGCAAATGAGTTTCTAGAAGTGTTTGTTGATGATTTACCCAGTATTCCTTCCGAAAGGGAAATAGACTTCGGTATTGACCTTCTCCCAATACAACATATCTTTATTCCTCCTTATCGTATAGCTCCTACATAACTTAAGGAATTAAAGGAGCAATTGAAATATTTGTTAGATAAGGGTTTCATCCGACCAAGCAGCTCTACATGGAGTGCTCTAATTTTTTTGTTAGAAAGAAACACGGTTCACTCTGTATGTGTATCGACTACCGACAATTGAACAAGGTTACCATTAAGAATAAGTATCCTCTACCAAGGATAGATGATTTGTTTGACCAACTTCAAGGAGCAAGATACTTTTCTAATATTGACTTCGGTAGGGTTGTCACCAATTGAGGGTGAAAGAAGATGACATTCTGAAGACGGCTTTTCAAACTTAGTATGCTCATTATGAGTTCTTAGGGATGTAATTTGGTTTGACTAATGCTCTGGCGACATTTATGGATTTGATGAATCAGGTGTTTAGACAATACCTTGACATGTTTGTGATTGTGTTCATTGATGATATATTGGTCTATTCGAGGAGTGAAGATGAGCATACCGATCATTTGAGGATTGTATTGCAAGTCCTCAAGGACCAACAACTCTTTGCAAAGTTTAGCAAACATGAGTTTTGGCTATGGTCTATGGCTTTTCTTGATCATATAATTTCCAGTGAGGGTATTAAGGTAGATCCCAAGAAGACGGATGCGGTTAAGAGTTTGCCTAAACCTCTATCCCCTGCGGATATAGGAAGTTTCTTGGGTTTAGCCGGTTACTATAGAATGTTTGTTGAAGGGTTTTCTTTGATTGCTTCTCCATTGACGGCATTGACTCAAAAGAAGGTTAAGTCCATATGGTCTGAAGCGTGTGAAGATTTTTCAAGAATTGAAAGATAGACTTACTTCTGCTCCAGTGTTGACTTTACTAGAAGGGACTGATAGTTTTGTTGTTTATTGTGATGCCTCGAGAATTGGAATAGGATGTGTCCTTATGCAAAATGGGAAAGTCATTGCCTATGCTTCAAGGGAACTTAACATTCATTAGAAGAATTATCCTACCCATGACCATGAACTAGCGGCGGTCGTTTTTGCCTTAAAAATTTGGAGACAACTTGTATGGTGTTCATGTAGACGTTTTTACTAACAACAAGAGTTTGCAATATGTGTTTGCCAAAAAGATCTAAATCTCACCATAGAAGGTGGCCTGAGTTACTAAAGGATTATGACATGAGTGTTCTCTATCACCCCGGTAAGGCAAATATAGTGGCAGATGCTCTTAATCGATTATTGATGGGCAGTGTTGCTCATATTGAGGACATCAAGAAAGAGTTAGTTTGAGATGTTCACAAATTGGCCTGGTGTTCGGTTAGTCGACTCTACTAAAGATGATGTTATGGCTCAGAATCATCCCTATGGCAGATGTGAAGGCCAAGCAAGGTCTTGATCCGACTTTGGTTGAATTGAAGGAAGCGGTGCTTAAAACATCCGTAGAGGATTTCTCCCAAGGGGGAGATAGTGTGCTTCGATATCAAGGTCGTCTGTGTGTTCCTATTATTGATGACTTGAGAGAGCAAATTTTAGTAGAAGCCCATATTTCTCGATATTACATTCACCTAGGATCCACCAAGATGTATCGTGACTTGTGAAAGATCTATTGGTGGAATGGGATGAAGAGAGATATTATGGAATTTGTGGCTAAGTGTCCTAATTGTCAACAACTGAAGGTTGAACATCAAACACCAGAAGGTTTGTCTCAAAGTATTGGCATTCCTACCTGGAAGTGGAAAGATTTTAACATGAACTTCATTATTGGTTTACCACGCACCCGGTGACAACATGACTCGATTTGAGTTATTGTAGATTGGATGACGAAATCAACCTATTTCATTCCCGTCAAAATTTCATATTCGGTGGAGGATTATGCTAAGTTGTATTGGAAGGAAATTGTGAGATTGCATGGAGTGCCCTTATCCATTATCTCCGATTGTGGTTCCCAATTCACTTCTCAGCTTTGGAAATCTTTCCAAAAGGGTCATGGTACTCGTGTTAAGTGTAGTAACACCTTTCATCCACAAACCGATGGGAAAAAGGAGCGTACAATTCAAACTTTGGAAGATATGTTGAGAGCATGTGTAATTGACTTCAACGATAAATGGGATAATCATTTGCCTTTGATAGAATTTGCATACAACAATAGTTGTTACTCAAGTATTGGCATGACTCCATTTGAGGCTCTATATGGTAGGAGATGTAGATATCCAATAGGTTGGTTTGAGGTGGGTGAAGTTTCCCTAATAGGTCACAAGTTGGTACATGAGGCTATGGAGAAAGTTTGACTTATTAGAGAGAGGTTGAAAATGGCTCAAAGTCGACAAAAGTCCTATACTGATGTGAGAAAAAATAATCTTGAGTTTGAGGTGGGTGGTTGAGTCTACTTGAAAATTTCACCCATGAAGGGTATAATGAGATTTGGGAAGAAAGGGAAACTTAGTCACCATTATGTGGGCCTATATAAGATTTTGAGGCAAATTGGCAAGGTTGCTTATGAACTTGATTTGCCTAATGAGTTAGCATCAATGCATCCAGTTTTCCATGTCTCCTTGTTGAAGAAATGTGTTGGAGATCCGACATCTATAGTTCCCTTAGAAGGTTTGGGAGTTAAGGAGAATCTTTCTTATGAGGAAGTTCCGGTTGAGATTTTAGACCGGCAAGTCAAGAAGTTGAGAAATAAAGAAATTGTTTCTATAAAGGTTCTTTGGAGGAATCAATTAGTTGAGGGTGCTACTAGGGAGGCTGGGGCCGATATGATTTCTCTTTATCCTCATCTCTTTTCCTCCATCCTTACTTAAGCTTGAGGTATTTAGCTCCTCATGGTTTACTCATTGGATGTCATGCATCTTAGATATTCCCATGATTTTCTCATTATGCATAATTAATGAGAAGTTTAAGTTTTGAGAAAATGAGTTTACTTGATTGATTTCTACTTGTTTATGTGCATTTGAGTATGAGTTGCATATAGACCTCATGATATGATGTGTTGAACATGATTTATCTTGGAGTTGATGTTTCCTCCTCGGATATGGGCATTTATGTAATTACATGCATGCTTGGCTGTTAGGTTAAGTTTCTACCTTTCTTATGATGTCTTGAATCCCATTCGAGGAAGAATTTTCCCAAGGGGGAGATATTGTAACACCTTGGATTCAAAAAGGGAGAAAATTTTATTTTTTAGAACAGACGACACCATCCACGGACCGTAAGTGGGACGACGGTCCGTAGGTGGTGGCGTGGTCAGTAAGTTAAAGTTTTATAAAATGTCAAGTTTCAGTACTTTTTCAACAGTTCACCAGGACGGCCCGTCATTTAATGCACAAGTTGTAGGTAGGTCTTGTAGGTGAGTCCTAGACTTAGAAAAATTATAGGGTCAAAAGTCGAGACCTATGGTCGGGACCCACGTCCCGTCGATAGAACCATGGTTCGTGGGTGGGGCCTGTCATTCAAGGTCCAAAGACTGGCCTCTGAACTCCAAACGACGAAAAACCAGTACGGTCTGTGGTCTGACCAATGGACCGTAGGTCATGCCGTCGACGGGTGTCGGCAATTATTTTCTTAGGAGCTTTTGGGTCGTTTCCTAATTATTCTAGCCTAATACTATGTCGTTTTACCCTTAACCTAAAGCCCTATATAATCTCATGATTTTAAGATGAGTCCCCATGAACCCATGCTTAACCCATGTTTTCTAGATATTGATGATTGAAAGTGGGTTTTGAACAATGAAAGGTGAATTATAGAATTATGCATGTTCTTATGGAATTAATGAGATATGATGTAGATTTATTTGAGATTAAAAGCATATATATTGTTGTTGTGGTTAATTGTTGTGAAAGGATTGCTCACATAACTACCTCATGCATGAATGTGAAAGGTTTTCTCACATAAAGGATGATAAGGTTGAAAGGTCTTCTCACCTAAAATGAATCAAAGTTAAGGGGTTATTCTAATGAAACCTAGCTTGGATTGGTTACTCAATTCTACCTTTCCATGGATGAAATATGACTTAGCTTGGATTGGTAATCTGACGTGCCCTTCCATGGATAATAAGAACAAATTAAGAAAATGACTATTACGTATTGATAGCTCACATGGTCTATATGTCGGTTAAAGGTAAATCTCCTACAAAAATGAACTAAGGTTACTTAAAGAAGTATCATATGTGATTTTAAGATGATGTTTATTTGCATTGACCATGTCTTATGACTTATATCTTCTTGCACCTTTTATATCATGTTTAGCTATGTCATTGCATACTATGAAGGTATCCCCTTTCTCTTTTAGCATGTTTTCAAATGTTTTATGAATGGCTATCATACTTGGTACATGTTTTGTACTATCGCATACTCTTTCTTACATTTCCTCAAATATAGGGGCCGACTTTGCAGATTCACACTTTCGTGGCTAGGGATCTCACATAGAGCTTGAAGATTGGTGAGTCCTCATGTTCCGAGGATCGAGCTTGATTTCCCTTTTTGTCTTTACTTTAAGGGCTACGTCCCGATCATTTCTTATGTACTATATGGCTTTGAGACGATGTTTAGACTTCTGCTTTTCTCCATAATTTTTTCTATGTTGAACCTGTCTTTTAATCTCTTATATTCTATTATCGTGTATGATGAATGCTAAGTGGATTGTATGGGGCCTCTCGGGGTATTATACGTCGTGTTATGCCTAGGGGCTACCTTGGGTCGTGACATCTACGATTCGTTTAAATTTATACGGCTCGTCCTGTTTATTCGCAGGTCAAACTTCAAAAACTTTAAAATTCTAAATTCTCATCTCCAAGTCTACGACTCCCTTTCTATGGGTCGTAGAATTTCCTATGGTTCATAGAAAGAACTCATAGAACATGCTTCAGTGCAAAAGATTAGAATTTTCCCTTTCCTTTCAACTTTTAATTTCTGAGGTGTTACAAAATGAAAGACCAATGATGAGGTAAATAAAAATTAGATGAAGATTGATAATTTATGGATGGAGATCTTGTGATACGAGAGTGGTTTGAGGGTAAAACAATTGATTTGGAGAGCTCAATGATTGAGTTAAAAATGATCTTCTCATATGGAACTTTAGTTGTGGTGGTTTCGATTTTAATGATGAAGTTAACAGGTGTTTTGGGGTCATTTCAAATGGTGAAGTTGAAGACTATTTTGGGGTCGGTCTATAGTGGAAACATGGTAGGTCATTGATGCTTATCGTGACCAACAACACTACTTCTGATTCAAGTGTCTACGATCGTCGATAATATAGTAACCCAACCAAGGGTTGGGGTCGTGTCCCAAGGGAGTGGTTTTGAGAATTTATAGAAAAATAAAATTTAGTTCCAACAAGTCGTAGCTAAAGATATTAACGATTAAAAACATAATAAATTAAAGGGGGTGACACCAAAGTGTCAAATCAATGGGGGTTTGTCACAAGTATAGCTAAAACAACAAAAATAAAGACAAAATTCAAATATAGAGAGAAATTCTTGGGGTGTGACAGTAATATATCTTTATACGAATCGTTGGGTACATACTTTCGATAGGAAATTTGCAAGATAATAGTCACTAGGCTAAGCTTTAAATGGAAATAAGTTCCCTCTCGGGCAACTTACCTCGTTTCAAATAGGTTCCTCTCGGACACCCATTTGCCACATGAAGGCCAGCCTACGTCTTACCCCATTCACTCTCTCGAGCTGAGTGTTAGGACATGGGACTAGGACTCACCCTCTCGGGCTGAACCTCATGTCGACCCACTCCTTAGGCCATCAGTCTAGCGGTCTTAGTTACGCAACTTCTCTCTCGAGCAAGCCAAAAACACATGGGTAGTTTCGTATTTGTAACTACAAACCCATTAAATTAAACCACAGCCACTAGGTGAAATCACCATTAAAATACATTTAACCTATCAGCAAGAAAGACCCAACAATAATATCAACACATATTTGTTAAATAACACCCCAAGAATGGGGGTTTTTAGCCACACATCAAGAGATAAAAATTAATACCTAAATGAGTTTGCATTCAAATGGGTATGAAGATTTAAGTCTTGTTACAGGCCAAGAATGAAGAATCCAAGAGACCCAACTCCAAATCTAGAATATGAAACCCTCTTCTTCTTCAAGTCTCCAAAACCCTCTCAAACTTAGAGCGAAAATATCAAAATGTACTATTCTATGTGAAAATTATAATAATTGTTCGACTCTCCCTAAAATTAATAAAGAGTTTAGTATTTATAGACTTCAGAAAATAGTGTTGGCGGATTGCTCGGCGAGGTTAGTCGGAATCGCCGATTAACTCGGCGATTCGCACTTTGGTGTAGTTTGTCACCGTCTTGCACCAACCTTCGGCATCGTTGTGCTCTGGGTCATTGGGTGACATAGTACTGCTTCGCGGAACTACTTAGCGATGCGCCGACTGCTCCCTTTTCCCCTGACTTGATCCTTTCCTTTAGGGCTCAGCATACTGGAACAAAGGGTGGAGTTCGTCCCTTCGGCGAATCTCCAAGCGTGCTTGGCGATGCTCAGGCTTCAGCTTCTTCGTTCTTTTTAGCCTTTTTGTTCCTTCTTGCGCCTAAGTGTCCATGTCTCCACTAAAACTTCAAATACCTGAAACTTAAGTGTTTTCATAAGATATTTAGAATAAATAAGCATTTGAGAACACTATTTCTATTAAAATAAAGCCCTAAATGAGTCCAATTTGTGGACTCATCAACACCCCCAACTTAAGCTTTTGCTTGTCCTCAAGTAAACTCAAGTTTAGCCGTTCAAAAAGGGTGTCTCAAACAGTGCTACACAAGACTCAATCATGAATGCACACAACAAGACTCAATTTACTTATACAAGGATCAATTGTGTACTCAAAGATTCAAGTTGTCACACACCATTACCAAAGATACTCATGATCGCAATACTTGCTACTTGTGCAAGTTCAAGCTCAACAAAAAGTATCTAAATGCCCTCACATAAAAAAATGATTCCATATTCACACACAGAGGTTAATTAATTCAAGATCAGGAATCAGATGCAACGTTCACACTCAAAAAGAGGAACACAATGCATGCTTTCACCCATAGGCTTGCCCTTATTTTCTGATCGATCTTCGGTTCGGCTTACTCAAGATCAAAAAGGTCTTTCTAAGGCTTGTAATGGGGATGAGTGCAAAGGTATGGCCATTTAGGCTCAGTGACTTTTTCCTCGTGAGATGTGGTATTCTCAAGGCATTCCCTTCTTTTCTTTTATCAATTCTTTATCTAGTACTTCTAAGTCATCTTTTTATTCACCTCCATGGATTGCTTGGAAACCCAATTTCTCTTGTACTTTATTCCACAACTTCTTCTTCTTCTTCTTTTGGAGGGTTTCCATTTTGTCTTGCAATACCATGGGTTAAGGGAGACTTTTCTTGCACTTCTTGACTTCTCCTTTTTCTTTTCACCACACCCCCAACTTAGGCTTTTGGCCTAAGTTGGTTATTCGCTAAACCACAAATCAAGAGAATTATAGGTAGTGGGTCAAGTAAGGTCTAGGGTTCATCAAGGTTCTTCCAAAGAAAGGTAAGGCTCAAAGGGTGTTCAAGAGAATTTCACACGCTCACGGGTAGGCCACAAAAGCGGTATATGTCAAATTTGGCTCACACTCTTTAAAGTTTCCTAAGATCATTTCAAGAACACACCTTTCTAAATCAATCAGACTAACGGGGCAAATTCTGGGTTTATTCAGGCATGGTTCATAGTAATCTAATCACACAAGGCATCGACACTTAAGTCAAACAAGACTACACACTTTCGCTAGTGTGCCACGGTGATTACAATAGAATCAATTCGATAAATGGCTAATCACAACGAGATGCAAATAGTTCACATATTGTCTATGCAACTTCATTTGGTCTCGTCGTAGCCGTGCATTCATGTTCGTTCGATTGATAGCACTATTCAAGTCATCAGTATTGATCGGGACTAATAATTAAATTTTGCAAAAGAACAGCCACTTTCAACACAAGAGGTGGCGAAAATATTTGAAAAATAATTTTTTTTTCGAAAGGGTCAATTTGCAAGTAATATCAAACAATGGAGCCATAAGCTCAAACAATCGCGCAAGCAGTATAAAACATGATTTAAACAGACAACCCAAATATATACAGAACACAAACAGTAATAGCACTCACAAAGGTGGGCCTCACCCCACCACAATTAAAAGTATTTTTCCTCGAATATAACAATAATCTAGAGGTCAAATTAAAGACAGACAGAGATAGGGCTAGAGAATAATCCTGGTTAAGCAGATGCTTCGAGTCGTAGTCCTTCAGCAGATATAGATTTAAGTAGAAGGTAAGGTAGGGACGTCAGGCAAACTATCGAGTGATTCAGCAAGCTCTATACAGCTTCTCTCGGCAACTCAATGCACCTATCTTCAACCCACATTCTCAAATAATTCATCTGCTATCCTTTTGCGCGTTGGCCTGTGGCTTGTCCAGTTTTTTTCCCAATCGATGACAACATTTTAACTTCTAAGTCCTTCGGTGCATCGCCAAATGAAGTTTTACTTCACTGAGTTTTACAGAACTTCCCAAGCAAATTTTGACGTTCAAATGGCGGTAACCATCGGGATTGCCGATCTGGTAGACGATTCGCCAAAACTGTCCTGAGCTCACCGAGTTTTACACACTCCAGATTTTGAAGATATCTTGAGTCAAACGGCGGAATAGAATTGATCGTCGGCTTGTTCGGCGACTCGCCAACTGGAACTGTTACTCGCCATTTTGCACCTTTAGAGCACCTTTCACACTTTAATATATAAAACTAGCATACTATTATTTAATCAATACGCAAAATAGAAGATAACAAAGGGTTTTGGGTTGCCTCCCAAACAGTGTCTTAGTTAACGTCATGACACGACACAACTTAATACTTTAAGCTTCATAGTTGGAGCCACCCACATCATGTTTACGTAACCCCTGGTTTTCCTATGCGTGAGCATGAGGTAATGCCTGATCCATAAGCTTTTCTAGCTGCTGGACAGCTTTTGAGTGAGACCAAATTATGCGCTTCATACCTTCAGTGTCCTCTTTCAGTTCGTCCAGTGCTCCATCTTGCTCACTAAACTTGAGTAGAATGGTTGAGAGCACTTCCTCAATGAGTTCCACCTCTTTGTCCCTATAACTCTTTCTTTCACCAAGAGGGGCACATTTATCCTTTTTCTTGCACTGAGATTTGATCTTCATCACCCTCTTGGCTAATCCATCCACCTGTGTCCTCAGCATGGCCAACACAACATCTTTCTCAATCTCTCGCTCAGCTTCAGCCATGTGGTCTAGCAACTGAGCCACCATCATGTAGGGAATATGTGCAATCCCTCCTGGAATTAGTTGATCAAGTAACTGCTTGTTTCCGGGGTAGAGGCTTGTGTAGAAGCAGTCCAGAAGAACCATGTCAGGGATGCCATGATTTGGGCCTTGAGCTATTAGACCTTTGAATCTTGCCCACGATTTATGTATTTGTTCTCCCTCCAACTATTTGAAGGTCAGTATGCAATCTCGGATCCTCATTACCTCTAGTGGAGGAAAATCCATTGATTTGTGGGTGCTTATTCAACCTAGTTACACACTGCTTCAAAGATCAACTTAACAGAGCAAGACCAAGAGTAAAGTTAGTAAAACTATGGCTAAAACAGAACAAAAATTTTACTTAGCTACAATTTCTCAAGTAACACCACTCCCCGATAGCAGCGCCATTTTGATGCTAATCGTGACCAACGACACTACTTCCGATTCAAGTGTCTACGATCGTCGATAATATAGTAACCCAACCAAAGGTTGGGGTCATGTCCCAAGGGAGTGGTTTTGAAAATTTATAGAAAAATAAAATTTAGTTCTAACTAGTCGTAGATAAATATATTAATGATTAAAAATGGAGTAAATTAAAGGGGGTGACACCAAAGTGTCAAATATCAATGGGGGTTTGTCACAAGTATAGCTAAAACAACAAAAATAAAGAGAAAATTCAAATATGGAGAGAAATTCTTGGGGTGTGACCGTAATATATGTTTATATGAATCGTTGGGTACATACTTTCGAAAGGAAATTTGCAAGATAATAGTGACTAGGCTAAGCTTTAAATGGAAATAAGTTCCCTCTCGGGCAACTTACCCCGTTTCAAATAGGTTCCTCTCGGACACCCATTTGCCACATGAAGGCCAGCCTACGCCTTACCCCACTCACTCTCTCGAGCTGAGTGTTAGGATATGGTACTAGGGCTCACCCTCTCGGGCTGAACCTCATATCGACCCACTCCTTAGGCCATCAGTTAGCGATCTTGATTTCGCGACGTCTCTCTCGAGCAAGCCGAAAACACATGGGTGGTTTTGTATTTGCAACTACAAACCCATTAAATTAAACCACAACCACTAGGTGAAATCACCATTAAAATACATTTAACCTATCAGCAAGCAAGACCCAACAATAATATCAACACATATTTGTTAAATCACACCCCAAGAATGGGGAGTTTTAGCCACACATCAAGAGATAAAAATTAATACCTAAATGAGTTTGCATTCAAATGGGTATGAAGATTTAAGTCTTGTTACAGGCCAAGAATGAAGAATCCAAGAGACCCAACTCCAAATCTAGAATATGAAACCCTCTTCTTCTTCAAGTCTCCAAAACCCTCTCAAACTTAGAGCGAAAATATCAAAATGTACTATTCTATGTGAAAATTATAATAATTGTTCGACTCTCCCTAAAATTAATAAAGAGTTTAGTATTTATAGACTTCAGAAAATAGTGTTGGCGGATTGCTCGGCGAGGTTAGTCGGAATCGCCGATTAACTCGGCGATTCGCCCTTTGGTGTAGTTCATCGCCGTCTTGCACCAACCTTCGGCATCGTTGTGCTTTGTGTCATTGGGCGACATAGTATTGCTTCGCGGAACTGCTCGGCTATGCGCCAACTGCTCCCTTTTTCGCCGACTTGATATTTTCCTTCAGGGCTCAGCATACTGGAACAAAGGGCGGAGTTCGTCCCTTCAGCGAATCGCCAAGCGTGCTTGGCGATGCTCAGGCTTCAGCTTCTTCGTTCTTTTCAACCTTTTTGTTCCTTTCTGCACCTAAGTGTCCATGCTTCCACTAAAACTTTAAATACCTAAAACGTAAGTATTTTCATTAGATATTTAGAATAAATAAGCATTTGAGGACACTATCTCTATTAAAATAATGCCCTAAATGAGTCAGATTTGTGGACTCATCAGTCATGGGCAAATAAATGGTGCATTAATGGTGAGAGAGGAAGAAAAACTATAGAGATGAAGGGTACAGTGCTCTCAACAAAAAGATATGAAGGAGATGGTCCTAATCTAAAATTGGTAAACAAAGTATTAGCTATGACTGATAAATACTTTCTCGAATGCCTACACGGTGTAATTTTCCCAAATAAAATATTCCAAATATTCCTAAAATAAGTGAAATTTTAATTTTCATTCATATAATGTAACATAAAAAATAAAATATGTTATAGGATTGTGGTTAAATGTGAGTTCAAGATTGCTTTTAAAAAGAAAATAAGATCAAGGTCGCATATTTTATTGTAACAAAAAAGTTGATTTTTTATAAAGCCTCAATTCAAATAAAGGAACCCGTCCCAAAATTACAAAAGGACCATAAAAATAGAAAAAGGAGAAAAAGAAACAAAATATACGATAGATTAAATAAAGCAAGATAGAGAGACACCGACACTTAACCATAGAATATGATGACCTCAAGGATCTCAACTTCTAGTCAAACCTACTTATCTTCAACAAACGATCGTTGGAGTTTTCAAGAACGAAGAAATGTAGTTGTATCTTCGTTAGATCTCAGAAAAAATAAAAAAGGTGAGACTTCCTGACCCTTAATCTTGAGCTTTCAAGGATGTTATGTGGTTTTGACTGTTAATTACTTTGTCACCTCATTAAGCCTTATATTTCTAAATTGTAGGTTGATTCAATCTCAAAATACTCTAAACTTTCGAGAAATGCTACGATATTGAGAACCCAAATAAAGAACACTTTTGATTTAGAGGAATGTAGCATCAAAGGGGGACCACAAAAAATGTTATTATTAAACAACCTTGTCCATCTCTGTATAGCTTGTTTTTAATGAGGTGTACTTAATCAAAATCAATATTTTCATCCCATTTGCTGCACCATTTTTAAAAAATTAACAGTGGTATCTGATCTTGCTTAATTTGTGAGTTCCTCTAAAGAATTTTTTTAATTCATTTTTAATTCGTGATTATTTTCAACATTCGAGGCTATTTTCAATCAATTTTCAACACGTTTTTTTCAATATGCAGAGCTATTATCAAATTAGTTTTAATCCATTTTAACTCAACTTTCAACCATGAAAAGCAGTTTGAATAACGAAAACTCTCAAATTTAGTTAGTGAAAATGAAATCATATTTTGAAATCTGTAATTTATGAAGTGTTGTTATGGAAGAATGATCCTTACAAACATTCATTTCAAATTTTATCATTGTCCAGATTAAAGAACTTTAAAAGAGCTTCCAAACAAGGTAAAATTTTTGAGGTTGTTTTTCCAGCACAAAATTAAAATAAGAAAAAGAAAGAAGAAATTTAGAAGTTAAAACATAATCAAAAGAATCCAACACCAACTACAAAAACATAAATTGAGGAGGAGCATTTTAATATCATAGTAAACAAAGCAAAGGAGAAGTGTTGAAATTTATTTTAAATTACTACAATAATTTTATTGGTACCCTAATAAGTTTCTTCGTTTTAGGATGATTTGAATTGTAAATTTCTATTAGATTTTATTTAGTTGTTGAGATATTTTAGATTTTTTCTTGCATAAGTGATATGTACCTATTTATCTGGTCCTTAAGATTTCATTGTTGCACATTTTCAATTGAAGAAAAGAAACGGTTATGATATTTTTCACAAAAGACTAGGTTTTTTTTATGATTTACAGGTGTTTTGAGTTAAATAAGGCAAAAAGGTGCAAAAGGAGAAAGAATTAAGCAACCAATTTGTTGCCAGAAATTAATGTTGATGTGGAGGAGGTGACACATTTGCATAGCCACATGCAATGTTGCATCATTAGTTTAACTCGAGGTAGAATGGATGTTAAAAAAATATAGTTATGCGATGCAATGATGTGACCACAACTTCATATTCGAGACAACATTTCACTTGTCACTTAGTGCAAGTTGGACGCGAGGAATCATCATGCAAAGTGATGCGGCAAGGCTGTTGCAATTGCAACAAAAGATGCAGCGCCGTAACGCATTGATAATGCCCAAATTACTCCCAAAACAAGCTAAAGAGTAAGGGATCATTAGCAATATAAAATACCCAACAATAGAGTCAAGGTTTGAATCCCACAATAAACCGTTTGTCGGCAATCGAAAAGACAAAGAATTACAAGCTACTAGTTTGTATCTAAATTAATAATACACAATTATCAAAAAGAGATTAGTTTTACGTAACAAAATCAAGATTGGGAAAAGATCTAATCAAGCAAGGGATAACTATGGAATTGGAAAATTTGAAATTCGATCTCATTGTGCTATATCATAAAATCTCCTTTTGGTATCAATCATGGAATTCAACAAAACTACCTACTACCTTAATATAGACCTCTCTTTCAAGCAAGTCTAGCATTCAAAAATGAAAACATAAATCTCTCTTTCGAGCAAACTCAAGATTCAATGCTAATATGCAATTATTAATCTAATTCTCCACTTCACAAATTCTCCTTCGAGCAACTCACTAAGATCTAAGCTAAATTTGAGTGTGTGCTCTCAAATCATAAATGAAAATATGATAATTAGACAACTAATTTCATGAATAAGAAGCATGGAATCAATTACAAAAACAATAGAAGGAGAAATTAAAGACCCAAAAAAAATTGTCTATTTCTAACACAAAACCCCAATTTCAATTAACAATTACATTCACAATTCATGCAATACAAAGCAATGTAAAGAAGATAGGATATGAAATATTACTATTAGGAACACAATCTTCAATCCAAAAGATGAATTATGAGGCAATCCAAAAGATGAACCCTAAAAGTTTTCTCTTTACAATATTCTAAGATGAGATACTCTCAATTCTATTCCCTAAATGAATCCTATAAATGACTGTTGATGAGTGTAAAAGGGTTTTTGGGGATCAATTTGGTAAAATTCTAATTCTTTCCAGGCATCTGAATAATTACTCTATGTGTTCACCAAGAGTTGTTTGCATTACCGAACCTTCATTGACTGGATTGGTGCATTCGCGATCCAGTAGGGTGCGTTTGTGATCCTCTGCTGACTTCAAGGCCACGTTCACGATTGGATTCCACTGTGTTTGTGGTACCCTGTTGACCAGGACTCCGCTTTCCCGTGTCCATTGACCGCGTTCGTAGAGAACAATTTCTCTTCTAGAATTTACACTTTTCAGCTCTTGACCTCTTTTTGCCTCAATTTCACTTGGCTTCTCCCTTGGATTCTCTCAAACTCCAAGACTCTTTCCAACAAAACACCAAACATTGTTTGAGTAGATAGACTATCCCTAGTTCATATCATTAAATGAGAAATTACACAGATTATCTCATACCTGGTTCAAACCCATAGATCAATTTCAACAAGTCCTCACTATTGAGTCCTACCCAACTCCATTTTACTTTCTCAAGCCAAAATGGTGTTAGAGAGCTCCATCAATATTTGCAACCACTGATTTTTTAGATTAAAACTTCAAGACAACCAAAGATACATGTCATACAATTAGTTTTAGAACAAATTAATCAATATCCATTTGGGGTTTATACCCCCATCAAGCACACACACGCCTAGACAACGATTTAGCTGCTCATAAAAGAAAAAATAGAGACAATACTCATGTAGGAAATTTCTATTTCAAGCTATTTTGATTTTAAAAAATTAAAATACAAACTTAGAGGGATACAAATTTGAGGTTTTTTCTTTACAAGCTAAGAAATTATTCAGTATACTCTATGAATATTTTTTCTACAAAAAGTTCTATCCCTTATTGGGAAGAAGATAAAGGTACATAATTATGAAAAATTTCATTCTATACATGGAAACTTCCAAAGGAAGCACTAAATTTCTTAATTGCATTTTTCCCTTCAGCTTCCGTCTTTGAACTTGTGTTGGACCAGTAGAACACCAATCCGGGATTGTAGAGTGCCAGTTTATTATTCACTTCAACCTTCAATTCTCACATGAGAATCTACTCTAGAATTGGCACATCACCGATCAAGAATTGCACCACACCAACTGAAGCATCGGTATTGAGGCAACTTTGCTCCATTGAAGCTTAGCCGGTGAGATGCATATTGGTTTCTACGGGACGTCAGTTCCTTCACTAGGGCCTAAACTTGATTTTTACAAAGAATACCTGCATACAAGAGAATTAGGGCCTAAAATCCCCTCAATTAACATTTAAAACTTGAAAATAATTCATGAATTTGAGTCCAATAAGTCGGTAAAATACCAACTCACCAAGGCTCATCATCGTCTATCTATAACCCCTTTGGCCCAGTTCTTATGGGTGCTATATAATGCTTAGGTGAGGCTACTCCACATTAGCATCTCAAGGATACTAACTAGGCTCACATATAAAATCATAAACTTAGAGCTTCATACGACTATATACTATTTTGGGTACACATTTATCTTCCTAAGGCTTAAGGGTCTCTTCTACCTAAAGGTTTCGCCAAAACTTACTACCTTGCATAGGGAGCCCATATACTTCTTAGTTACATCATCATGATCATTGCAAGCCTATGAACTTAAGCTTCTTCACACGTTAACTTTCCTTCACCACCTAGACATGGTCTATAATACCACAAAATCACAAACTAAGTTACCTTAACTAATAACTCTCTCTATGCTACTAACATAAAATTTGCACACTCATTATGCCTTAGCAAACACATAAGGGCATATCACCTCATTACTAATATATAGGGTCAATCACATCAACACATAATTTACTCGATCAATATTCCCACTCTTTTAGGTTACTACACTTCTTAATTCAAACTTCTTACTCTTGGCAATTCTACTACTTATGACTCATCACACCGAAATCACACTATCTTATGGGTGGAAGAACTACCCCGAAATTCTAAAGCATAATCCCCCCTTAAAGGTATCATCTATAGCAAGGTTCCAAAAAGGTCTTAGAACATGTCATACTTGGTCTCAATGTACAATTTATGTGAACAAGAACAATGGTGAATCTTTTCAAATTGAATAATATTAAATGCACTAATGGGCTCCTCTCAAGATCTTGTGCAACGTCTTAACATTTTGTTAGCTGAGGGAACCATGTCGTAAGGATCTGAAGTAATTGTTCCTAGCACCTTAAAGATAAGGCATAGATAGAGGATTTGGAGCAACACACGAATCTACATATGTTTCTTAGGAGATATATCTATTGCATGATCAAGAGTATGAAAGAAGGAGAAACTTTTCTTAAATGTTGGTAGTCCCTTATTTATAGAAATGGGGGCACTCACAACCATACATAAGATCTTACTAAACAGTTTTATAGACTCCCTAGGACACTTGAACTTTGTGTCCTAATACTAAGATTGTCATGACTTGAGTCTACAACCTAGACATGGTCGACACTCAGAACCATTTTTGGTTTCAAGCGAACCATTGGTATGGCTTACTACTATACTGAAATTTATAAAAACTATGTAGAAGCTTTTAAAAGATGAGCATACACTAACTTTATAAAAAAAGAACTCAACGACTTTATTTTAAAAAATATATAAAGTCTATATAATATGCATATATTCATGAAACAATGAAGAAAGTTATAACTCAACTGACTCATCTATGAAACATCTAACATACTGAAGATAGATTATTAGGATAAGGCTTGAGGTTACCTGAATACTCTACTAACAACATGTACTAACAAATAATACTCAAGATAAACGATAACCCTCCGAAAGTAGGGAGGTCTCACCAAAGCTAGGTGAAAATTTGATCCTAACAATGTGTCTACCGTCGATCCTAAATATCTGAATCTGCATCATTAAAAGATGTAACATTGAATGATGTCAGTGCATGGAATATACTATATGTAAAATAGTTGAATTAAACAACTGGCTAAAATTGAACAAAATGAGTTGAATGTAACTTTAAATAAAGACGAAAACAAAGTAAAATGAATAGTAAAACATGCATGTGGGCTTTAACAACAAAACTTTAAAACTGAATATACGCAATAATAGAAAATACTGAAATTAATAGCAAAACTTGTGAACAATTTGTAGTAAAGTATATGTTCTTGTTGTTATTTGTAAGGGAAATTTTTCAAAATGTCAATATTTTAACATTTAATAGGATCCATTGTCAACACTTTCAATATTTAGTAAAAATGTCAAAAATAGTTTATTATGTATCTTATTTAAGTTTTTATTATTTGTTTTAATTGAAAGAATACAATTGTTAAATAGCAGAAAGGAGAAATTTAGGGGAAAAGATAATTTTAAAAAGGTACAATCCCTTAAAAGTCTCATCAGTTACAAAAATCTAAACTGAATACTTCATCGACAACCCCATTGTTGATCAATTTTCTCATTATCGATATTCAAGATTCAATTGAAAATGTTCAATCTCTGATCAATTTATTTTGATTAAAATCTTTTTTTTTTTCAGTTTGGTAAGATAGATTTGAACGAAATAAGACAAAAAAAAATTGTTGACAAACAACTTTGGAGATGGATTTTTCTGCTGGAAGTTCGATAAAATTGGTGGAATACAAATTGGACCATGTATTAGTTAATTGCTTCATCCTTAATATGTTTCTAATTGATTATAGTTTTGATATAAATTTTATACATAATTGTAAATTGTACCTATTTTCATTGTAAATTGTATGTATTATGAACAACGTATGAATAATTAGTTTTGATGGATTCGTTGAATTTTTTTGCTTGTTGAATACGAAAATAATAATGGATTGTTTGAAGACATGTTTTTTTCATTGGCTGTTTGCTTTTAATTTTTCGAATCAAATCGTATCCCTACAAAAAATAAATTGGAGCGGGTACAATTTTTTACGACAATTGTACTGTATTTTCGTTTATTTATTTGTTATTTGTTTTCTGTTTATTGAACTACATTATATCTTAGAAACCACGTCATATAAATACAAAATTTATACCATAATGTAACTTATAATCCACACCAGACAGATACAATAATTATTATGATATAATGAATACACCAAATATGCTATACTGATTTAAAATGAATACAAATGTATAAAGTTAATATGTATCTTAACTTGACTGGATACAAACAATACTCTTGCAATGTCCATAACTAGGAAATGATACACATAGCATAATGAATACAAACACATGTAAATACAGTAACTTGTAAAGCTCATAACACAATCACAAACAAATATGCCAAAATGAATACAAAACAATCAAATAATAAGGAGTGAATACAATCTGAAATATCAACACTATTTGTTTTAAAGGAATACAAATGTATAAGTTAATATGTATCTTTACTTAATTGGATACAAACAACACTCTTACAATGTCCATAACTGGAAAATGATATACATAGCATAGTGAATACAAAAACCTACAAGTACAGTAACTTATAAAATCACACAACACAAGTACAACAAATATACCATGATGAATACAAAACCATCCAATAAGAATTCATTAATACAATCTGAAATAGCATCACTATCTAAAGTATAAAAATATCCTTAATTTACTGAATACATACCAATGTACATACCTAGAAAAGGGTGATTCCAAATATGTGGTATTTTATCAAAACTAACAAAATATCCACAACAATATTTCGATCGTCTCTTCCATCATTTTAGCAGCGGATCCTACATTATCCGTTATTTCTTGAGTAATACGTAGATTAAATGATGGAAAATCTCTAGAAAATTGTTGATTAAGTTGGATACCTCTAGTAATTCTCTTAAATTCTGCCACTGAAGAGTGATTTGGAGTTTATCAAACCCTAAACGTGATTTCAACTACAGACAACAATTTTGAGCGATTTAAAAAAAAATCATAAAACAAATCTTATATGCATATCTTAATCAAAGGGATTGTGTGAATATCTTTATCAAATATATTGTCCAATTTCTGAAAGAAAAAAACAAACCAACAAGAAGAAACAGAGAGAGACAAACTTTGAAATGGAGAAGAATTGGAAGATGAAAATATGAGAGAGAAAATATTCACTTTTTTTTAAACATATGAGAGAGAATTAATTGAAAAATGTGTAATTAAGGTGAAATAAAATAGGAAGTAAATTAGGATACACAATATTTTCTAAAATAATGATATTTTGACATTTTTACTAATATTTATAAAGTATGGAGATTTTTACTAATTAAGTTAGGTTTTTTTGACTAGTTTGCTAATTTTCCCTAAATTTTATCCCTGCTACATGGTCTCCGGTTAGCAAGTGATTATATTGAACATTCAGGAAATAGAGATCTCCACTGATTCAATATAGGTAATAAGTATGTTGGAATTTGGCAATGACACTTTTTCTAATATTCTCCTTGAATGCAGGGATTTGCTCCATCAACTGGGAGCCAAAAATCAAACATGACTTCAGGGAACAAAATAGGGTGGTTGATTTACTAGCGCGTAATGGTCAGATGCTGATACACGATAAGCTCTTTGAGGAATGGACAGTCCCCCCTACGTTTGTTCTGGAAGCACTAGAAGCAGACAAGGAAGGAACTTCCTTTTGTTAGGCATAATAAGTCATTATGTAATTTACAAAGTACTATCCCTACTGGACCAGAGTTCCTACTTAGTGCTAGCAGTAATGTAGTAGGCTTTGATGTACTGACTCATTTTATATAAATAATGGCACGACCCGAGCCTACGCACACCCTGGATGTGGCCACTACTTGAGAACCATTGCTGGCCCTCAAGCGAACCATCATCCTAGCTGACTACAAGCGGAAGACTAACTCAAGCATATATAAGCATCAAATTAAAAGAAATGTTTAAAAGCAGTTTACTGAATCTCAAAACTGAACTGGATATATTGAGTATGAAACATAAGTTTTAAATAAAATATCTGAAACAGAAAGACTGTGCAAAATTGTTTATCCATGAAGCCTCTACTATTAAGGAAGGATGCCGGGACATGATCCACGACACATCAAAACTACTAACTGAAAAGTAACTATGAAGTCCTCAGGAATACAATGAGGCTCACCAAAGCTAACTGGAGTGTAGAATGATCTCAACGAAGTGCCTATTGATAATCATGAACACCTATATCTGCATCATAAAAGGATGCAGGTCAAATGACATCAATACATGAAATGTACGAGTATGTAATATGGTTGAGTAAACAAATAACTGAATTGAATGACTGAAAGCAACTCAACAGAATCAATACATGAACATGAAGTGAAAACCATTTAAGCTTACAATAAAATATACAATGAAAGCAACATGAAAATAATATAGTTTACTTGTGGGGAGTTTCTCTAACCGACAACCATTACCATAAGCCTAGCAATGATACAACGTTTCGCCTCACGTTGCCAGGGCCATCCTATACTTTGTTGGGTTATAGGATGATATCGTGACTATGGATCCATCTAATTAGCCCTCTCAAAGGCAGTGAGGAGTCGCATGAAGAATCAATGCTATCCTATCCTACGGTGGTTACGTCGTTCTATGGGACTTCCAAATCATAAAAGACTCTAACCCAACTCGGTGCTTGATACTACTCCCAAATAATTAATATAACTTTATGCTCAATTCACCCATTACAAAGAATGAACTTCTTACATTACTTGAAATACTTTTCAAAATATGAGACGTGTTTACCTTCTTGAAAACATGCACTTATGAACTTATCTTTCAAGTCCAATAATCAACATAGGTACATATGTATATGCATATTTATATGAATAAAATAACATTAGAAACTCTTAAGTCTTTATGAAATAGAACCTTTAAGCTTTTTCTCAAAACTCAGTTTGAAACACAATGATTGGCTTTCAAAGACTCTCAAGACTTATAACTCAATTTGTAGGGTTCAAGCGAAATTATGGACATGAACGACTCAACTCGAGGACCTCAATAACCATATAGAAACTCATGAATACAACTCTTTCTCAAAACTCATCTTTACTTCCTAAAAAAACTTAGTTTAAAACTTAAGTGTTGGCTTTAAAAAACTTTTCAAGATTTATAACTCAAAATAGGGTTCATGCTGAATTATAGGCACGAACAAATCAACTCAAGGATCTGAATAAAAATATAGAAACTCAATACTTAGGAATAGAATTTCAAAAGAATTAGGAATTCAGGAACTCAAAATCAACTTATCTCAAGAATACTCAAATCTAGGGGTAGAATCCTAGATTTCTCTTTTACTGAATTGAAAGTAGATGTAGGGCGTGAGGACGAACTAGTCCAACACTATGATAACCTTACATACCTGGTTAAGTCTTGAAATCCTAGCTTTAAGGAGAAAAATCAAGAAAACCTTTCTTGAGATTTCTTAAATTAGTTTTTTGAAATCTCTATGGCCAAGAATTATGATTTTTATAAGTGATTCATAATTTTAT
This sequence comes from Solanum sparsipilum, assembly GCA_029582215.1. NCBI lineage: Eukaryota > Viridiplantae > Streptophyta > Magnoliopsida > Solanales > Solanaceae > Solanum > Solanum sparsipilum. The sequence goes on from JAKRZT010001772.1 coordinate 86,545, forward strand.
GTAGGAATTTGAATTGGAAAGAATGGAATTTTTGGAGAAACACTTACCTTGAAGAAATATCTTGAAAAAGATTGAAATAATCTTGAATGGAGTCTTCTACTTTGATTTTTCCTTAGGGTTTGAGAGAAAAGAGAATGATGGATTAAAAGATGAAAATCTGATTGTTTTGATCCTTTTATTAGCTAAGAAATTCGTTTAGGTTTTTCTTGGAGGTAAAAAGACAAAAAGACCCTTTTTAATGTTTTCCCGTCGGCTTATTTGTCACTGCGCTGTATCAGTTACTAAAATGGTCATAACTTTTTACTTAGAAATTGCATTGACGCGAAATTGGTGGCGTTGGAAAGAAGATTCAAATACCTTTAATTTGATAGGTTATGTGTCACATAAATTTTTATATTCTAGGAGATATGGTTGTTTGAAGTTGACCCAAGTAAACTCTTACATCAAAACTTAATCGTTAAGAAACTTTCAACTCAACTTTGTGCTAGGTGTTTTTAGCGACCTTAATTGAAATCCAAAATCATTTCCATACTACAACATTTACCTTAACAAATTCGAGCAATTTAAAAATAACCCCATAAGACCTTATGTGCAAATAAAGAATAGTTCAGAGCTTAGCTTAAAATTTTTGGGGTATTACAAATAAGTTGTCTTACTACAAAAAAAATCAATAGTTTGCCCCATTGTGTCTACAATTTGTCACGACAGGAGCCTACACCCTAAACGTGGCCGGCATTCGAGAACCATTGATGGTCCCCAAGCGAATCCTCATCCTGGTTGACTACAAGCGGAAGACTAACTCAAGCATACAAAGGTTAAAAACTGAATAAAAATTCATGAAACTTAAATAGAAAGCTTTAACTCAAAAGAAAACTCTGAATAAAATAAATAATACAGACTTTTCAACTATACTGACTATCTATAAAGCCTCTAACTGATAAAGATGGAAGTCGGGACAAGACCCACGACATCCTAACTAAACTGAAAAGTAAATGAAATCCTCCAGAAATAAGGAGGCTCACCATAGCTAACTCGAACTCACGGATATATCAACGAATCTCCTGTTGATGAACCTGAATACCTGTGTCTGCATCATGAAAAGATGCAGGCAAAATGGCTCAGTACGTGGAATGTACGAGCATGTAAGACAAATTCTAAAGCATAAACATAAGCTTGAAACTTGATGAAAAGGAAACATACCTCTTTTCAAACTTATTCAACTTAAGGAATACTCAAGGATACTCAAAACTACTCAAACTTACTCAACTCAGAATTACTCAAGGATAAGATACTCAACTCAGAGATTAGATACTCAACTCAAAGATACGATACTCGACTTTGGGTACTCAACCTGGATACTCAACTCTGGATACTCAACTCATTATAAAGCAACAATACACATGCAATATATAGAAAGCCTTTAAAATAGTAGAAAATAACTTAGTTTGTTAAAGAAAATACAATAACAAACTCAACTTTACTCATATAATAAAGTAAAATAGTTTCTGTGAGAGGTTATCTAACCGACAACCACTACTATTAGCCTAAGTGGTGATACAACGTTTTGCCAACGCTGCCAGAAGTGTCCTATACTTTGCTGTCATATAGAACGCCTTAACTAAATGGATCCACTAGTCTATGCTAATAAGCACTTAAATAATCATCTAAAAAGTATGATCCTTTACTACCCATGATGACTACATGATTTACGGAGACGTGAGATATCTGAACTCAAACTCGTCCCCATATCAGTGCTCAATACTACTCCCAAAATACTCAGCTCATATGTTTAAAAACATAACTTTTTCTTTGGTTTGAGATAATTACTCAAAACTTAGCTTAAAAAATATCTTGGAATCAATGTTCCCTTTCTTGCTTAAAAATCTTTTGGAAATCACAGTTTCCTCTTTCTTAAATTTGAAAAAAAATTACTTTTGGGAATACTTAGTTCTCATATATCATTTTAAAGAAAATAAACTTTACTCTTACTCTGTACTCAACTTCAAAGCTTAAGTCTTAAAACAAAGTTAAAACATTTGTAAAAGACTTCTTAAAATATTGTTCATGCCGAATTATTGACGTGAACGACTCAGTGCAAGGTTTTCAATAACCATAGATAGAACTCAAGAACTTCAATGATACTACTCATTTCAAGAATGCTCAACTCAGAGGTTCATGCAGAATTATGAACATGAACTACTAAACTCAAGGACTCAAAGGTACTTCTCATCTCAAGACTACTCGACTTATACGGTTCATGCAAAATTATGGACATATATAACTTAACTCAAGGACTTCATGGGTAACATGTAATAGTCCCATGATTAGGAATATAATCTCGAAAAAAGATTAGGAACTCAATACTCAAAACATAGAACTTGATGATACTACTCATTTCAAAGATACTCAACTTATGGAGTTCATGCGGAATTTATGGACATGAACAACTCGACTTGAAGGTCTACATAACAACATAGAACTCATGTAAACGACTCTTCACAATCTCATACTTACTCAAACTTAGTTCGAATTGATAGTTGATCTCAAAGGATCCACAATTGAACTCAAAGACTTTCTTTAACTCTATTCTTAACTCGTTCTTTAATATGGATTATGAATTCAATAGTTATGGTTTGAGATACGAAAGATCTCGTGATGACAAAGTAGACTCATGAATACATTCTCCTCATTCTTATACTCACTTGCTCGAGTCTCGAAACGAGTTATTTAAAGTTGTAGAAGACTTCTCAAAAGATTCAAAGGGACTATCTCAAATGTTCGGAAGAACTCTTCAAGGCTTAACTCTTAACTCTACCTTGAATTTGAATTATGAATTCAAGGTTATGATTCATGTTCATGGATGATTTCTAGATGTTTAGAAGTCATTTAGAGTAGTTAGAATCAATAGGAAGTGTTAGTACACTTTAGAAGAACTTAGATAGGCTAAACGACGAAAAAGAGTGGGGGCAGACGACCCGGGCGCGTTCCTAAGTTACTGGAACCCAAATCTAGCACACTGCTGGCGTGTCGCGCCAGCCTTCCTGGCGCTACAAGGGCGTATCGCACCAACTTTCCCCAGGTGAATTTTTGACGAATTTTCTTCTCGTTTTCTGACCTTAAATTGCTTTTAATCGATTTCTTTTCTCAAGTTTTCCTTAGATTCAATTACCCAACCTAAGTACACACTAATACACTCAAAACAATCACTTTCATCTCAAGAAATCATCAAAACCCCAATAAAACAAGATTTAGAATCATGAACTTCAAGAACACTTATCAAGAACTTAAACTTTCAACTTTCTAGAACAAATTTACGCTTAAAGAAAACATGATTGGCGCGTGGGTGAAAGAACCCAACACTATGGAAGCTTACATACCTCTTAGGGATCAAACCCATGGCGAAAATCTGCAACTAAACTCAAGAATGTCGACGAAACCCTTCATCCTTTCCTTTTTTCTCCTCTTCTCTCTCCTTTTCTCTTTTAGAACTCTCAACTAAAACCGCGTATATTAGGATTATAAAACTGAACTTAGTCAGATTAGACCCCTAAAATATTACTAAAAACGAATTAAATCTACTTGGGTAAGGAAAAGACCAAAATACCCCCTCTAAAATCCGGTTTTGACTTTCCTTATCTAGACAGCCCAACTTCGAATGGACATATCTCCCTCATACAAACTCGATATTGAGTAAACCCGATGGAGTTGGAAAGATAATTCAAATAGCTTTCCTACGGTATATGGTAGGACACCTAACTCATCCTGAACTATGAGTTATGGTCGTTTGAAGTTGACCCAAAACTCATACTTAGCTTAACTTGCAAAATTTCAGATTTTGCTATTTCCAATTTTGGTCATTTTTTACGAACTCAAGGTGCTACATCTAGTGACCTTAACACTTAAGAAACTTTTAATTCCATGGTAAAATCTCACTCACTACGAAGAACGGTTCGAGTCTTAGTTCGAATATTTTTTTCTGGGGTGTTACAATATCTTCCCCTTGGGATCATTCGTCCTCGAATGACGACTGGACTGGGTATGAAATGTGTTACTCTTACTAAGGTCTGCGTCTAATGGTATGCTTTTACTATATTCAAGCTTAGCCCAAATCCTTAGGTTCGAGTTCTATACCTCTCTATATGGAATCTCATCCCAAAACTATTACTCTTTACCACCACATTGGGGTCACATTAAGAACCACCTAATGTTTAACAACACCACATTCAAGCTTAGTACTCTAACAACTCCATGGATTCAACTCCTTCGGAAACCAACAAAAGGGCTCTCATTTAACTATTTCTCATAGTAAAACCTCATCCTCTTTTTCCTCATTATTAATAACCTTAGATGGAATTATCACACCATCACTAACACGATAAGAACATCAACCTCCTCTTTCTAACGTCACTCTATTAGAAAAAGGACCTATAAAAATATATCCCTCAAACTTTTTGGAATTCATTTCATCTTAATCTCAAACACTTGACTCGATGTCTCATCTTATCATCTCTCCCTTGAGTCTAAAGCTAACACTTGAAAGCTATGGACCTATTCCATCATCTCTAAATGGTCTACCTTTTCTTTTAATATAACACTCGGGAGAAGTTTATCTCATGCCTACCAAACTCTCTATAAGCTATACTAAGACCTCTTTCTGAGGTGTTTCCCTTAACCTCTTCTGGCTACATACCCTCTCGGTACACCTCTTAACGCTCTTGTTACTCTTGTGACTTAGCCACACTTCACTGCCCTTATCTAAAGGTTAGGGTCTCTCATTTGTACCACACATATCTATTCCAGCTAACATCTCAATTCCTCAAGTCTTCTAGATCAAATCTCAAGACTAACATCATCACCCTCATGTTTCCATTCTTTTGATCATGACACTTATCTCAAATTCAAGATAAATGTTTATTACTAAATCCGAATATCAATATGATTGCCCACCTACCATACTATACCTCATTACTTGATCAGTTCTATACCCTTCTGAACATCATGACCCTCTAAAAAAATCATAAGCCTAGCTTAGATCTATCACTTCATAAATACTTTTGCTCTTATATTCAACGCTTACACTTGGTCATTACCTACACAATGATACTTCACCACAAACTACTTTCTAGCTGCAACATACTCTACCTCCTATGATGGAATCTTCACAATTCATCACTTCTTAGTCTACCCATAAGGGAAAACTCCTCATTAATAACTTACTAGGTGCATGACTATAATAACATAGCTTGTCAAAACACCATCTCCCTTTCTTAGATTACTAAACCTATGCATACTAACTCTGGGCTCTTTCACTACTATTCTTCATAATCTCTTAACTCATGCCACCTTTTCGGGTGAAAATCTTACCCAAGCTCTAAACATACTTCTTAAAAAGGATCTCAGGTGAAACAAGGCTTAAGGAAAAGAGTACAACTCGTTTTTATCTCAAATGCACGATTTAGATGAATATGGGTGCATTCCTCAGAAACTGAACACTTACTTACCATGGGCTTCTCTCAAGACCCTCTGGAGTCTCATGACTTCCTCAAAACTCTTGATAAGAACAACTCATTGACAAAGAACTTACTATGTTTTTCAACCACATCTAGTATGATGGGTAGTCGAAGAGATATGAGAACACACGAGTTAGAATAAGTCTCTATGACATAGCTCTATTGCACGATTAAGAGTATGAAAGAAGGTAAACTTTTCTTAAATGTTTGTAGTCCCTCATTTATAGAAGTGGGTCCCTCACAACCATAAAAAAAATCCTACCAACACAGCTTTATAGACACCCTAGGACACTTGAACTCTGGGCTCTTATACCAAGTTTGTCACGACCAGAGCCTACACCCTGGACGTGGCCCGCACTCGAGAACCATTGCTGGTCCCCAAGACCCATGACATTCTGACTAAATTGAAAAGTAAATGAAATCCTCCGGAAATAAGGAGGCTCACCATAGCTAACTCGAACTCCCGGATATATCAACGAATCTCCTGTTGATGATCCTGAATACATGTGTCTGCATCATGAAAAAATGCAGGCTAAATGGCTCAGTACGTGGAATGTACGAGCATGTAAGAGGAATTCTAAAGCATAAACATAAGCTTGAACTTGATGAAAAGGAAACATACTTACCTTTTTTCAAACTTATTCAACTCAAGGAATACTCAACGATACTCAAACTTACTCAACTCAGAATTACTTAGGGATAAGATACTCAACTCAGAGATTAGATACACAACTCAAAGATACAACACTCGACTCTGGGTACTCAACTCTGGATACTCAACACTAGATACTCAACTTAATATAAAGCAACAATACACATGCAATATATAGAAAGCCTTTAAAATAGTAGAAAACAACTTAGTCCGTTAAAGAAAATACAATAACAAACTCAATTTTACTCATATAATAAAGTAATATAGTTTTTGTGAGAATTTCTCTAACCGACAACCACCACTATGAGCCTAAGTGGTGATACAGTTTCTTGCCCACGCTGCCAAAACTGTCATATACTTTGTCGTCACATACAACGCCTTAACTAAATGGATCCACTAGTCTATGCTAATAAGCACTTAAGGAATCATCTAAAAAGTATGATCCTTTACTACCCATGATGGCTACATGGTTTATGGAGACGTGAGTTATCTGAACTCAAACTCGTCCCCATATCAGTGCTCAATACTACTCCCAAAATACTCAGCTCATATGTTTAAAAACATAACTTTTTCTTTGGTTTGAGATAATTACTCAAAACTTAGATTAAAAGCTCTCTTGGAATCGATGTTCCCTTTCTTGCTCAAAACTCTTTTGGAAATCTCAGTTTCCTTTCATCTTAAATGTGAAAAAATTTACTTTTGGGAATACTTAGTTCCCATATATCATTTTAAATAAAATGAACTTTACTCTTACTCTTTACTCAATTTCAAAGCTTAAGTCTTAAAACAAAGTTAAAACATTTGTAAAAGACTTCTTAAAATATGGTTCATGCCGAATTATGGATGTGAACGACTCAATACAAGGTTTTCAATAACCATAAATAAAACTCAATACTTGGAACTCAAGAACTTCAATGATAATACTCATTTCAAGAATGCTCAACTTAGAGGGTTCATGCGGAATTATGAGCATGAACTACTCGACTCAAGGACTCAAAGGTACTTCTCATCTCAAGACTACTCGACTTATACGATTCATGCAGAATTATGGACATTTATAACCCAACTCAAGGACTTCATGGGTAACATGTAATAGTCCCATGATTAGGAATATAATCTCGAAAAAAAGATTAGGAACTCAATACTCAAGACTTAGAACTTGATGATACTACTCCTTTCAAAGATACTCAACTTATGGAGTTCATGCGGAATTTATGGGCATGAACAACTCGACTCGAAGGTCTACATAACAACATGGAACTCATGTAAACGACTCTTCTCAATCTCATACTTACTTACTCAAACTTAGTTCGAATTGATAGTTGATCTCAAAGGATCCGCAATTGAACTCAAATACTTTCTTAAACTCTACTTTTAACTCGTTCTTGAATTTGGATTATAAATTCAATAGTTATGGTTTGAGATACGAAAGATCTCGTGATGACAAAGTAGACTCATGAATACATTCTCCTTATTCTTATACTCACTTGCTCGAGTCTCGAAATGAGTTATTTAAAGTTGTAGAAGACTCCTCAAAAGATTCAAAGGGACTATCTCAAATGTTCGGAAGAACTCTTCAAGGCTTAACTCTTAACTTTACCTTGAATTTGAAATTGAATTCAAGATTATGATTCATGTTCATGGATGATTTCTAGATGTTTAGAAGTCATTTAGAGTAGTTAGAATCAATAGGAAGTGTTAGTACACTTTAGAAGAACTTTAGATAGGCTAAACGACGGAAAAAATGGTGGGGCAGACGACCGGGCGCGTTCCTAAGTTACTGGAACCCAAATCTAGCACACTGCTGGCGCGCTTCCCCAGCCTTTCTAGTGCTACGGGGGCGCATCGCGCCAGCTTTCCCCAGGTGAATTTCTGACGAATTTTTTTCTCGTTTTCTGACCTTAAATCGCTTTTAATCGATTTATTTTCTCAAGTTTTCCTTAGATTCAATTACCCAACCTAAGTACACATTAATCCACTCAAAACAATCACTTTCATCTCAAGAAATCATCAAAACCCCAACAAAACAAGATTTTGAATGAACTTCAAGAACACCTATCAAGAACTTAAACCTTCAACTTTCTAGAACGAATTTACGCTGAAAGAAAACATGATTGGCGCGTGGGTGAAATAACCCAACACTATGGAAGCTTACATACCTCTTAGGGATCAAACTCATGGCGAAAATCCGCAACTAAACTCAAGAACGTCGATGAACGCCTTCATCATTTCCTCTTTTCTCCTCTTCTCTCTTCTTTTCTCTTCTTGAACTCTCAACTAAAAGCCTAGTTGTATATTAGGATTATAAAACTGAACCTAATCAGATTAGACCCCTAAAATATTACTAAAAAGGAATTAAATCTGATTGGGTAAGGAAAAGACCAAAATACCCCTCTAAAATCCGGTTTTGACTTTCCTTATCTAAACAACCCAACTTCGAATGGACATATCTCCCTCATACGAACTCGAAACTGAGAAAATCCGGTGGCGTTGGAAAGATAATTCAAAGATATTTCCTACGGTATATAGTAGCACACCTAACTCATCTTGAGCTATGAGTTATGGTCATTTGAAGTTGACCTAAAACTCATACTTAGGTTAACTTGCAAAATTTCAGATTTTGCTATTTTTCAATCTAGTTCTTTTTGGAACTCAAGGTGCTACATCTAATGACCTTAACACTTAAGGAATTTTTAATTCCTTGGTAAAATCTCACTCACTACGAAGAACGGTTCGAGTCTTAGTTCGAATTTTTTTTCTGGGGTGTTACACAATTCCTCCAGTTTACCCTGACCGGTGAACTGATATGCTTTGTTCATTCCTAAAGAAATTTTCAGGATCAACTTTAGTCTTGATCTTCACCAACCTACTGAAATTTTCCTTCTTGAGATACTTTATCTCATACACTTTCCCTTCAAAATAACTCAATTTCCCATTATGTGTGATTTCCAAATCAAGATTCCCTATAATTCAAATATGCTAATCTTGGTGATTTTGAGACAAAGGGCGTCATATATATAGTTATGTGATAAAATATAGTATTTGCTATATGGTACTAGTATTTTAAAGGGAAATATTGGTTTGAAAATTAAAAGTTGCAAATGTTAGGTACACAATCATATCTGCTTCCAATTTGACCAATGTAAGAAATCAGAATCTTATCCAGGAGTTTTAGTAGATTTCTTTGATTTTTGATTGGTTTTCAAGAAAGTTTTTTTGTAGTATAGTGACTTGTCTATCCGTAATCCTATCTCAAAAATCAGACAAGACAATCTGGACCATATAAAAAAAGGAGGAGGAAAATTTATCGATATTTCACTAGTTTAAGAGTTGATTACTTAGGTGCATTCTAATTTTCAATATAATCTTACTAAATTTTGGTGTGTCCAAATACATCTATTTCAAGACACATGGATCACAATTAGGTGTAATTTATGTTTAGATACATTATATTCAAGTGGATTTGCATGTATTTGAAATACGTAAAAAATCTTGATTGTCTCCCTCTTGTTCGCCACTCTCCTATGTATCTGGTGATCACATCATATACATACAAATACATGTATCTAGTGTGATTCACAGGTATTTGGAAGGCATGACCATCTCTAGGGGCGGACCCACATAGAGTCCGCCGGGTGCTCAAGCACCCATTAATATTGTATCGGACTATATATCTATATAGAAATTAAGAAGCATTGGTATAAAATTAACATAGAGCACCCAATAAGCAAGTGGATTGATTGGTCCAATGGCTCATGGTGTGTGCTTAAAGTTGTTTTAGTGTTGCTGAGCCTGAGTTCGAATATCACTCTTAACATATTTTTTTTATATATATTTTGAACTCCTTTAGTGAAAATTTTCTCCACCACTATTAAGCTAAGAGAGCACCCAGAACTTTAAAATCCTAGATCCGTCACTGACTATCATACACAGGAAAGGAAAGAGATTGATACTTATACTGATATCGAGATGGAAGAGCACTGATATCGCTCTCTCGCCTCCCTCCCTATCTCGCTCGCTTATGTCCCTATTTTAATGTATTTGATATTTGATAACAAAAGTATATGTGTAAATATATATAGGTGTATTTTCCTCAATATATCATAGAACATTTTCAATTAATGATAAAATACATAATTATTTAAAAGTATAGATATAGTTAATATATAAAAGCAAAAAGCTTAAAGACAATTTGGACCATAGACTTCCAATCATAATAGCTAATTCTCCGTAACAATTAAATTCTCCATACACGACTCTCAAGAAGGTAAAAATTGGGATGACAATGGGTGGTGCGAGAGGTGAGTTGAGTTTAACCCGTAAAATTTTTACTTCGTCCAGCCCCGATCCGCATAACAATTTTTTTCATTACCAATCCGCTTCGCATAACAATTTTTTCATTATCCACCTGCCCCACCCCGTTCCGCATAGACCGCCCCGCATAAGTTTTTTAATATTTTCTTTTGCTATTTAAGTTTGACACTAAAAATAAATTCATTTTTCATTAAGTTGCATTAGTTTTTTAGGATAGTGACTTAAAAAATTATTTTTCAGAGATCAATTGGAAAACATGTAAGAAATTGTATTATTTTTTATTGAACCATTTTCATTTACTACCTTGAATATTTTAGTATCTTTAAAGAAATTATCTTAATTAATAATGCTCTATCACTCTTATAACATGTAAAAAGTTAAAATTAAGTTTGAACCCGTGTAAAATCAAATATACCCCCAATCCGTCCCGCCCCGCCCCACATTAGTTAAAAAAAACCAACTTCAACCCGCCCGCCCCGCATCCGCTCTGCCCCATTGTCATCGCTAGGTAAAAAAGACTTTTACCAGTCACGGCCAATAACATAACTATTCCCTCTATTCCTTTTTATTTGTCCAATTTTAACTTTTTATTTGTTCCTCTTTACTTGTTATTTTTGACAAATAAAAAAAAGACAATATTTTTTTACCTATTATACCATCAATTTATTTAGAGAGATAATATTTTTTGAAAAAGGTTGAGTATCTTTAATGAGTAAATTGATTTTTGTTATAAAATGAAGTATAAAAAGTAAGATAATAAGGAAGATGAGAAATAGTATGCGTAGTATTTTCTTTCACTTACTCTTGTCTCTTTCTTTGTTACAAGAATAGGGGTATATATAGTTGTATTACTTGTGCCCAAAGTGTGATACATGGATATCATCTTGCCATGTATACACTTTGGGAACCAAGTATATCAAATGACTAATTAGTATACACCACATAGCATTTTGTGTGTGTATTAATCTTACACCACTAAACATATTAGTGTGGACATATAATTTACAACACTCCCCCTTGGATGTCCATGTCTTAATAGATAATGTGCCTCGTTAAAACCTTACTAGGAAAAACCGTATGAGAAAAATCCTAGTGAAGGAAAAAGAGTACACAATATTTTGTAAGTTGTAATACGTATTGGTAGCTGCCTCATTAAAAACCTTACCAGGAAAACCCAGTGGGATAAAACCTTGGCTAAGAGAAAAAGAGTGCAGCACGTATTATACTCCCCTGATTAAGACATCACTTAACAACTCGAAGATGACGCATTCCAATCTTTATCTTAACTTCTCAAAGGTTGAAGTTGATAATGTCTTGGTGAATACGAAGTGTTAAACATCGGCTGCATCCTTCTTTTGAGGATCATGAATAAGAAGAAGAACTTTGATGAAATATATTTTGCTTAGTCTTCTTTGATGTATCCTCCTCTTAGTTGAGCACATGAGGCATTGTCTTCATATAAAGTTGTTGGAATATCTCTTTTCGAAGGAAGATCACACATTCTCTGGGTATGTTAATTGATCTCAACCAAATATATATTTTGAAAAACACACAATTTGCGATCTTGTTGATGTAGACAAATTGCTCGTTCGATTTGTTAGCAGCAACAATCAAGCACTGACAAACACTTTCAGTAAAATTGTCTATCTTGTGGAATGATTTGAAATGACAGTATTTCCAAATGAAAATATATAACTTTCATGAGTTCAAACTTCATAATTTCCTGCAATTTCATGATCAATAAATCTTGACACAATTGGTCAGAATAATAATTTATATCGATATTTGATTCACTTTAATATCTCCATCGATAAGAGTGATGTTATATTTTGCATGCATACTACTAAAATTATTTACCATGAATAATAATAGTAGGATACATAAGTGCACCAATTGCACTATAACATGGTACTTTCTAACCATTTTAATGAGATCAAAATTGATCTCTATAATATGCGATCTTACAACCACTGGGGTACTATTCAATGGTATTGCTTTATAACCTTTTAAATCCTTCGGGGATTTTCATATAATATTTACTGTCTAGCTAGACATGATAATCATTCATCATGCATATTCAAGTGTTTCATGTATTTTCAAACCGATATAAACTTCATTGCATCCACCTTGGGAGTATACATCTGCATCCAATAGTGTCAGGACTTTCGCGAAAAATCTTTATTTTTCAATGCACAACCCATACTTTATATTTTACGATTTTTCTTATCGCACAATAATTTATTTGTACCCCACTGACATTATATATGGTATATGGACAAAAGAAGTCCAAAACATCACTTTTCCAAGTGAATAGAGAAATACTTGAATTGTATTTACTTTGGCCAATCATTTATTTGTCAACTCTCGACAGATTTAATATCAAGATCCTCATCACCATTTATAATTTTGAGTGCTACATTATATTCAAGATATTGTCGACGATTATTTGATATCGATTCTAATGTGACATAACTTATCAAGCTCACTTTATTTTTCATCATTTCCAGGTACCTGAACCTTTGCCAAGGTTTTTATAAAGTGTTATTTCATGGTGCTTTTTCTAAAGCACTTGCCTCGTTATTAAGGCCATATTGATCATTTGCTCATTTTCTTCTTCAAGAAGTTTTATCTTTCGAATCGATTAATTTATCACGCTTCAGGCATGCCATAAATTATGTTCTTCAAGGACTTTTCATTGGAGCATTTATAACTGGATTATAACATTGGGTCAGAGATGCGTCTGACAATTGACTTAAATTATCTCTTCAATGAGGATCATACCAATGATAATTCATTATGTATAACTTATTCTCCACTTGCTTATCTCCCCGTAATGTTAGAGAATCTAACATTCACCCAACCTTATTTGGGGACTCATCTTTGTGCATTCCTTAATGGTGGGGCAATGAAATAATATATCGCACATTTGAATTTCTAGGTAAGTATTATTTGGTTTCTGACCCTGAACCAATTGTGATAGGGGAACCTTGTTGGCTTGATACGTACAAGTGTTGCTACACTTTACACATCTCATACCAATTTCTTTTGGGAGTTTTGTTCTCATAACCAATGGTTTAGCTTTAATTAGAGGCACAAAATTTCTGCTTAAACCACTTGGATATATACCAGCATTATCAGTATAATTTTATAATTTGAATGTGCTCTTGATTTATCAATTCAAGTAAATAACCTTTGCAAAAAAAATTAAATTGCAAGTTGGTAATAAAGCACATGTGATCATAACATAGATGCATCTATATATAGTAAATGGTCCACATGACAGGTGAACGGGCCCATATTCACCTTTTTATACATTTCAAATTTTCAAGAGATACAATTTCAACCTTAGCTGGTGCAATGATAATCTTATCATGAGAACAAACAACACAAGAGAATTCTTGAAGAATTTATTATTTCTTCAATATATATAACCATGTGAATTCTTTGTAATTTTCGTATCATATTTAAATCGGGATGGTCATCAACCGACCATGCCAACTAATATTTATTTCAATAACCTTCTAGTTTATTTTTTATGTGATTTCATCATCATGCTCATACTTAGTTACCACAAACAATATGCAAATATGGATAATCTTTCACGTAAATATTTATAACCCACTTTGATGTAGTAATATGAAGATCTTAAATCTTTTCATATTTATAGTCTCAATATTTTTTTCTTTGACTATTTCTTTGAAACTTAAAAAGTTCCTTTCGAGACTTACTACAATTTCAATATCATGAGCAATTTTATTTCTTTGGGTAGTAGCACATTAACTCACCAAAACTCACAATTAACATTGGATACTACCACATATTTCATAACATTGTTTGTGTAGTGACATCTCGTTCAAAGAGAAATTTATATCATTATTGTCATGGTCAAAATCATTACAAGCAAAACTTGTTTCTTGATTTACTTTTGTCATTAGTATCTCCTTCCTTTTATTTAATATCTGGCAAAATATTTTTGGTGCACAGAGATACATAACCAATGACAATTTTTATGGCAAGAAATTATTTCCTTCTTTTGCCCTTTCGGTAGTTCATCATAAAACGTACCACAATATTTGTGATGTACTAAAACTTGACCAATAACCATTTATACCAACATAAAATTTCTTTATTTCTCTCTTACCTCCTATAGGGGTGAGTTGTGGTATTTATTAAATCATACATAAGCATGTCTTTATTTATAATTTTCATCATCTCTTGACTCATTCACTTTCAAGAATGGTCCACTTTTCATGATACTTTTCACAAGTCACATTCTCTTCAAGGAATTGACTATAATAATATATACATGCTTCATAATTATTCCTTTCATTAGAAGTTCATTGTCATGCTTTGAAATTTATCATATTCATATGACATACCTCAACATCACTTTTGAAAGTCAAGTGTATCACCACTTTTTCATCATTTTCTTTGATGGAGGATTTATAAACTTATCAATTTATTAGGTCTCATAACAAATATATTTCTAATGACCTTTCATATATTTTTATGACAAAAATTACCTTCACTCTTTAAAAGGTCATTTTGAGAACCCATAATGTTCTTTCTTTCACAATGATGACTATTATAATTTTGTCCGTTCACGTCCATATTCATATGTTTAATCATAAAATTATCTTGTCATCTTTCAGATTTTTAATGTATTGCTATCACATTCACTTCAAAGAATGGAGCATATTCAATGAGACGATCTTCACATTTCTTTTGTTTTATCAAGAGCTTATCTTGCCCAGTCATCATATAGCATCAATATATTGCATTGAGACTTTAATCGATGTCTTACCTTTTTGGTGCGGTGAAATTTGACTCTACCGTCTTACCTCAATCAATGACATCATATATAGTTCAAAATAAAATTGATAGCCTTTAAAATATTGTATCTTTGTTATTAATAGCACAAATAAATTTAGTCATAATAACACTTCAAAAGATCATATACAAGTTATTACCTTTGCTAAACGAAACAGAGTTGATCCTCATAGATGGCTCTGAATACTATTTTCAATTTAAAAGTTTTATGAGTAATTCACTTTTTGAAAGATCAACTAATTAATTCTCAACATTGACTTCATTTGTTGCTAGTTAAGAATTTTTTTTTCTTCAATTGGAATTCATAGATAAAGCAACTAGAGGAAAACACTAATAATCACAATAAATAAAATGATACCTCAAAATCCAAGAATTAAATA